>JAOVVA010000026.1:6798590-6808866 GCA_028565275.1 Leiocassis micropogon
GGCTGTAGAGCCGTGATTAATGTGGGAGCACTAAGTACATCTCATCCCTCCCCTCTGAGAGAGCTCGGCCAATCAGCATCACCCGGGAATCGACCTCGCGATCTCAGGATGATAGGACGAGCACTTTACCACTGCGCCACTCGGAGGCCCCACAACAATACATCTTTACATGTTGATAACACAAATGTGATGAAGTCCTGCACTTCTCACTCCTTCCTCTGCATAAACTGCTCCACAGTGGTGCAATCATGGAAGACCGTACCCAGACAACCAACATCAACCTGCCAAGAGAGCTCAGAAGCACCTCACTTACTCTGACACCTGAAGGTGGTGAGCATCGTTCTATGCACCTTCAACACTTTCTACAGGAACGCCATATAGAGCAGGTCTTGACTAGCTGCATCAATATCTGGCTCTGGAATTGTAACATCTGGGATTGGCAGACCCTACAGAGGACTGTGCCAAAAGCTTCATTGGCACATTCCTGTTCAGTACGTTTTCAACTATAATGCATTCAGCAACGTTCATATCCAGGTGTTTCACATGTTCCTAGCAGTCAGGAAGACAAAAAATACTAACAAACTACATTACATGTTGTGGCAAATGACATAGGCTTTAAAATGCTTTACCTGGAACATCACAGAAGAAACTGTCTTTACTGAAGTCCCATTCTGCTTGTCTTTTATCTCTTTCAGAGTGATCCTCTGACCACCTCTCTTCTTGATGACTATAAGGATAAGGCCCAGACAAGACAAAATAAAATGCAAAGAGGTTACACAGACTTACTCATGCATAAGCGTAATCATGCACTCAGTTTAAAACAAACTGGATACAAGAGGTGTACTGCAAAAGTGATATATTAGCAGATAAAAAGACTAAATATAGTCAATGTACAATTCCTTAAAAAAAAATTATAACAAAGGAAATGTAGGATTATTAAGCCTATTTTGAGACACAGTGTAGTTTTCTTATCCTATTAGAAAATGATTTTGCTAGTTTCAAGCATTTTATCTGAGAAATATCTTTAAAATGTATTCAAATGTGTTTAGAAATAGGGTTAATAATTTAAAGATTTGCTCTTCATATTTTGCTTTCAAAAGAGGCAAACTTTCTTGTATTTTAAGTCTTGAGGAATATTGCTCCATGCTCCCTGGAGGAATTTTTTTGGCTCTCGTTTTAAATCCGGTTCCTGTAACTGAGCAGGTTCAGAGGAGTGATTTTTGTTTGTTAACCCACACAGTGACCTATGATTCATTCAAGCATAAAAAAAAACTCCATCTAACTTAAAGCATGAACCAGTTCGGAACAGGTGCAGATGATGTAGGAGCTGATTAGTACACTGGTCTAATGGCCTCCATGGTCCCTATTTGGACTACAGATGTTCCTAGATAAATGGATAGATAAGATTACATAGAAACCAAATATATAAATGTTAAACCTATAAGATGAGTTCATTAATTTGCAGATTATTTTGATCATTTTGAGCATTAAGCAAAATAATCTGCCAAAAAATAAATGTCCAGAAATAATCTTAAATAATCTCAATACTAGAAAATAAAATGTATATTGATTTATATTCAGGGTATTTTTAATTATTGACTTTTTGAGCCACAATGTTCAATTTCAGCAAAACAGACACGTTCCCTGACCTGTAGATGCCTTTCTCACAAAGTGCAAGCCACTTTGAAGGTCCTGTTTAATAATAGCAAGTCCCTATCTATACTAAAAGTGTGTGTGGCTGCAATAATGGTTCACCATAGCAGAGTGGTTGGCACCTTGATCATACCAGTGTTCCTTAAAAGAGCTAGCCATCTCCATATGCCATGCTCACCCAAGAGCCCTGTACGTAAGGTGGAGATTCTTTACGTCCGCTCCACATGAATGCATACAGCATGGAGATCTAAAGCGTGCATAATTGAAGACAGACTTTTTTCCCCTGCTGGCAATCATCTCAGCAAAAACAAACAAACAAAAAAAAAAAAGGTGGAGTAACTGCATACTTTGGCTGTAAGCTTGGTGTGCATGTGGTTCTGGCGAAATAAGTACGGAGTCATCTTGCTGACCAAATGTGTTAGAGAAGCACAGAGGAAACAAAGTATTCCCAAGTAATCAGAAGTAAACTACAGTCTTGGTAAGATGTGCCAAACTAACTATGAGAACCAATTCTGAAAAAGTATAGAAGAGTGCTCAGATAATCAAAGATTGCAAACTTTGATCATTCACTTTGATGCACTATTAAATTAATTACGTATGGCATGTATGAAATGGCATTGACTCATAGAAATAGTGATCCCATGGTGAGGATAGCATTGTTCAGAGATGAAACCATGTTAAAGCCTGAACTTTAAACAGTTAGGCTTTATCGAGAATTAGCAAGGAGAAAAAAAAAATAGTAAAAATAATATCCAAGCACGGTGGTGGAAGAATCCTGTGGTGGGCTTGTTTTTCGGCAGGACCTTGGAAACTGGACAGAGGTACGAAACCAAATATTATGCAATCATAAAAGAAAATGTGTTTCAGTCTGCAAGGCACTTGACACTGGAGGTTCGTCTTTCATAGGAACAACATTCATAAACATACTGGAGGGGCTCGAAACCAACAACCTGATTATGTTTGCATTGCCTGGTCAATGCCCGAACCTCAATTTCAGCCTGACATACCACTGGAGTACATTTAAATGAAATCCTATTTTAAAATATAGATGAAGCCTTCATTTTTAATAATAATAATAATAATAATATTATTTTTAGATGCATAAAACAAGGACAGTGTTACCTTTTGGCCTGCTCGTCTGCATATTTAAAGGGGTAGTTGGCCAAGGTGGCTTTGTAGCCTGTGTTTTTCACCATGTTGTTCCATGTGACAAGCCTCTGACCTATTGCAGTGCCCCTTGGTTCGAAGCCCTAGAACAACATGCAAACAACCAAAAACAAGGGAGAAACTATACATTAGAGAACAATGAGAGTTCAGCACACTGTAGGTATTTACCTTCTGCAACTCTGCAATAATCACATAGGCAGTCCAATAAGAAGTGTAATTATTAAATTGTGTCTACTTTGGGAGAAAGCACCACTGGTATAAATCCTCAAGTGTAAACCTTCCAGTTTAGTTTCAAGGTCAAATGAGTCAAAATACATTTTGCATTAAGTGCATTAAAGCTTTTATGATGCCAGATATCGTGAGAGAAATAAATGCTAATGTCTTACCAATAAAGGATCTGAGAAGTCGGGCAAGTCTGGCACAAGGACACCTACTAACGTGCAGACAACAATGAGTATGGTGCACACACCGAGGACCACCACTGGCCAGTCAGCAATGAGCTCGGCATAACTGCAAGTGCGCCCAAAAAAAAAAAAAAAAAAAAAGGAAACAAAAACAGTAAATTTGGTTAATTATAAATTGCTGTTTAACATGCATGAGTAGATTAGTAATATACAGTTTGCATAGAGTAGGAAAAAAAAGGGGACGGTGCTTACCTTTTGGGGAATCGGAATGGTCTCGCAGGGCTACAAGGAAACATAGATATTAAGTTTGAGATGTTAGTGTTACAGAAACAGACAAAAAAAAAATCTATTCACTAATTCTACTACTATTTTCATTTCTATATAATGACACCTTTGTCATTTATAAACCTGAGCAGTTGAGGGATAAGGGCATCGACCAAGTACTGAGCACTAAACTGAAATTAACACCGAAGGTACTTAAGGTTCAGCCTGTTGCGAATACAGACATTTATCCTATCAGATACCTGCCAGGGTTCTTCATCACACGGTACCAGCTCCAAACTGGTACCCTTAAACACTAATTACAGAGATAACTACCGTAGCAGTCCAAATCCACACCAAAGCCCAACGGCTGCCCAGGTTTGGATTACCTAATTATTAATGCTTGCTACTATACTACCGAGTTTAGTGTTCAACAGTATTAGATTTTGGAATAGAGTCTCTGTTAGAGCAGGAAGCCTGTTTTAAATTCCAAGCCTGACCCTGGATGCAACCATGTTCAGTACCACCACCCCTGTTATCAGTGTAAACAGTCAGGACCTCAGGCTTACACATAGCTCTAGAGAGGATGAGTGCAGCGTGGACACAAAGAACAGTCTGGATCTCAGTAAAACAACTGTTTTATTAAATCTTTTTTTTTTTTTATTCTATTTAAATTTTAAACTAGTCAAACTAAGACATTTTACTTCTATTTTCTAGTGAACATCAATTTCACATGTAACAGAATGGCCTGCAACCGACACAAAGTCAGAGAAAATTTGCTGCACGTATGATGATAAACTTTATTACGCATCATCCATCATTCGTCATGTAAAAGTAAGATTGTAATAAAGACTCAGAGCTTCCCTAAGACACCGCATCATATCGTCTACCCAAGTGTTTTTCTGTTAACGTTCCCCAGTCAATCACCGCTTTATTGAGTTCAAACAGACAACATTAACGCTGGTTCTGAAATGAACTGAGGAGTTTTAGTGTTCTAGCCCGTTCCCCGAGATTGATAACTCCCTCACTTCGATACCGCCCTGTGACTGTTCAGGGTATAACGCAATCATAAAAAGAGAGGAATGAACGATGTTCCAGCACTGATTGAAAGGTACATCAAGGGGAGATTGATCTAATAATTTTAAAAGATAAAGAATTTCACAACGGAGAAACATAGTTGGAGAGGGAAAAAAGCATTTTAAATAAAATAAATAAAATAATATTAATTAAAAAATTCAAGCCTGCTCTATGAATTACAATATTTAAAAAGAAATGTACACTTTAAGTCAGTGCTAATGTTTTAATGCCGTCCTTCTATGTATATCTACCAGGCCAACTTTGAGATGTTTATGTGAGCAGAAGTATTAGAACAAACAGTTGCTTTTATCTTTTGTGATTCTTTTCCAGGTTTGATCTGCAGCTCTGAAGGCAAGGCAAATGCAACCAAACGTTACATTTCCTTTACTTTAGAGCTATCTGTTCCAATACTTTTGCCCACCAGAAATTGGGTACTCTGTCATCAACTGAAATTCTGAAAATTGTAGGCCTCGAGTGGCGCACTGGTAAAGTCTTTTAGCTTTGTGAATCTATTTATTTATTCAACTTCACAACCGATACTACGACTGTGCATATGAACATGCATAAATAGACAGCGCTTTAGTTCATGTTTATCAAAAAGTATGAAACATGGTGGGTTTCAGAGTTGCTCATTCCACCTCGGCGTAGGGACAGTATGAAAACTGTGCAGAGCCGACCGCTGAAAACAAATGCTTGGCGTTAAACACCGTCCAATGAACTGATAACCGAAATAGAGATTGAATTTCAGCCATGGAATCCCAGCTTCATTGTGTAATAAGAAACTGAGCGAAACATGCTTAGTGTTGATTAATGACTTGATAGTGTGTGCCAAGGGGGGGGGGTGGATAAAACTTTTTTAAAAAGGAGTTCAGCCAGTACAGGAAGCGCAGTGACCTCTATCTGGTGGTGAGAGAAAAACAACAGCAACATTATCCTGAATTCCAACTTTATGATAAATTTTTTCATAAATCTTGCAGACAAATTATAGATCAGTGTACAGAATCAGCAAGAACTTTTAGAACGGTTTCAAGATGTCTTACGAAAATTTGTTTCTTCTTGTGTTAGTGCACACAGCAGAGCAGCCATGCTTTCTTGGGAGACTGTGGAGAATTCTGAATTAGTTCTATCAGTCTGGACGCCGAGGGAGAGCAGTTATATCCGGCGAGGAGCACACAGACCTCATACTGTGTTTATCTGAACAAGCTTTGAACATGTTCGGAGGGAACATTCCACCAGCGAGGAGTGTGTGTGTGTTGGGGAGGTGGTGTGTGTCAAACTTTTTATGGATAAAAAGAGTGTCTGATGAAATGAAAAGAAAGCTAGTAATCAGTCTACTAAAAGTTAGTAAAAGGCGTTACTTTTCTAACCAGTGTAACTTGGAGACATAAGAGTCTATAGGTATCTATAGCTGGACTTTCATGAACTTGATAACTCTACAAAATGCCATAATAGGGAGAGAAAGAGTAAAGAGGATAAAACAATGCAGTACTCTTTGGGCAAGGACCGACAGGCAAGGCCACAAGTATGATTCAAGTTACGAAAGAGCTCATAGTCAGGGTCAAAAAAACCTCTCCTGTGGATTTTATTATTAAGGCACAAAGCCTAGCTAGGGTGCGTATTCACAATACACCCAACAGGAAGCTGGCTCAGCGTATGTGTAGCTTGCTAATCGCAGGCTAACCGACCACAAATTACAACCAAAATATGACAAAAGTTTGTGACCTTCACACGCAAGATGCGGTTTTTCCTCAAACTGTTACCACATCTTTTAGGACAGAGCGGTAGGGAATGGACACGTCGCTTTGGGAAGCTTTAATGAGATTGCCGGTGGCGAGACCGTTAACCGCCTAGCAGTTTGGAATAAAACGTAGGACCAGAAATTAAGCGGTTTTAGAATATTCCTTAAGGTCAGTACTAGTACAGATTGCTATTGTTACAACATAATGATAAGGTGTGTAAGGGTTATATAAACATGCTCTTAGACATGATGGAAAGCTTTTATAAAGAAAAAAATAAAAAAAATAAAAACATCTGTTTGTTCCCTGTTGAAAGTCTACAGATGTGATAAATGAGGTGTGATTCAAATCTGGCTATGTTTTAAGAGATCTTATATAACTGGGATAAGTTAAGTGCATAGTTAAACTTTTTTTTGATATCTAACAAGTTGATTCTATTCAAACATTCAGTACTCCTGACACATTATCTTTATTTGAGTGATAGTGTGACAGACTACATGTAAAAATAGATTTTACAGTCCAGACAAATTAAATGGGATGCTGTAAAAGTGCCAAACCCTAGATGATAAACCCTAGTGTGTTTTGTTACACAGGTGTGTGAATTGGGTTCCACAGATATGCTTTGTATGTATTCATGTGAATTGTGTTAGATAGTTGTGTGTTTGTGTGTGTGAAAATTACATCATACACAGGTGGGTCTTTGTGCACGTACGTGTGCGCGAGAGGGAGAGAGGGACAGAGAGAGAGAGAGAGAGAGAGAGAGAGAGAGAGAGAGGGGGGGGGAATTGTATACAGACTTGTGGGTGAATTGTGTACTACAGTTGTGTGAACTGTGTAACACCGGTGTGTTTTATATCGTCTACCAAGCCTTTTTCTGTTACCGTTCCTCAGTTAATCACGGGTTTATTGGTCTGAGGGGTTCTAGTCTGTTCCCCGAGACTGATAACTCCTTCACTCTGGTACCGCCCTGTGCCTGTGCAGGGTGTAACCCAATCGTACCACAAGATAAATGAACGGTGTTCTAGCACAGACTGACAGGCTGTCTTTTTCCTGGTTATTTTCACATTCTATCCCTATCTTTCCTAACATATCTGCATGTTACAGTGAAGTACAGTATTTTTACACTCAATTTAGTTCAAGTCATTGCTAACAATTCACTAATGCTGTTTTTTCCATGTACATCTACCAGGCTGAATTTCTAAAATATTTTTGTGTTTTATGATGCTTTCCCAGGTTTGATCTGCAGCTTCTTTTATCTGTTGCTTGTACTTTTTTAAATCCACAGAAACATCAAAAGACATTACTTCTTTAAGACCTGAGATCAAAGTGAAGATAAACCTAAAAAAAAAATCAGATCCTTAGAAATTCTAGTATTCCGTTCTGTTTTTCCTCACTGAGCAGTTAAAGTAATACAGGAGAATTCAGAATGGATTGAACTGTGTTTTACAGTTGCGTGTGTGAATTGGACTATAGAGGTGTGTGTAAAGTGAGATTTGTCTTATGCAGATGTGCAAATTGTTACACAGGTATGAACTGTGTTATATAAGTGTTTTGTGTAAAGTTGTGTAAATTTTGTAATTGTATTTTAGAGGTGTGTGTGTGTGTGTGTGTGTGTGTGTGAATTGTGTTCTATAGGAGTGCACGTGTGTGCAAATGCGGTCATAAATGTGTGTGGATTGTGTTCTATAGGTGTGTTTTAAATTACACAGGTGGGTGAGAATTCTGTTATAAAGGTGCAGGGACTGTGTTCTATACTCTCTAATGACAGACAGTTGAGTTTTTAACACATAGAAGTGTGTGTGGATTGTGTTATAGAAGGATGTGTGTTTGAGTAGATTGTGTGTGAAGTGAGTAAATTAGATTCTACAGGTGTGTTTTGTATATAGGTGAGTGAATTGTTTTATAGAAGTGTGTGTGTGTAAATCAAATTCTACAGGTGTGTGTGTGTGTGTGTGTGTGTGAATTGTCTTTTTCATGTGTGTAATTCATGGTCAACAGATGTGTGTGCGTTTATAGACTGTGCTATACCGGTGTGTTTTGTATACAGGTGTGTGCATGAGCAATCTCGCTGCAGTGGTCGCTGCTGATCTGTCGCGTGTGTTATAACATGGCTGTTTCTAGAAATCAGTACCCCCGGCATGGATTTCCCTAGCTTCCCTAGCTACGACGGTGTGTACAGATAATAACACGCCTACATAAAGAAAAGAAGAGAGGATACATGACAGCTTAAAAATAAAAATAAATAAATAAATAAAAATCAACCAGAAACCTGTTACCTGAATGTGGTCATGTTTGGTTGGTTCTGGAAACGCTCCTGCCACCGGTGCTGCATGCAGAAGCTAGGGGTCCCCTGCACACAACATGGGCCCATGTGAAGAGCCCTCCGTGCATGCAGTGAGCCCTGGAAGAGACTGCCTTCCTGCTGGTTCCCAATACAGCATTCCGGCTCTTGAAAAGAGCAGCAGGCAGAAGGATGATGCGGAAGAGTGCAGGGTAACATTGGAGACTTGAACTGTGACGAGAACGCTGAGGAGGATGATGAAGGTTGGATAGAGCGGTTCTGTTTGACACAGTTCGGGCTAGGAGGAGCCGTTTTAGACACTTTTTTCGCGTTCTGCTCAGTGTTCTCACCGATATTCGGGGCAGACTCGGCGACAGAGCTGTCAGGCGCGCTTGGTGTTGGACCACTCATGCTTTGAGGAAGTCCACCACTATTCAGTGGAAGAACGTTGATAGAAGCCTCAGTCAGAGCCATGGGGCTCGCACTATTCGCCTGGGAGAGGGAAGACAGAAGAAGATGAAGAGATAATATTATAAAAGGATTCCATAAGAGTTTTCACAGCTTAAACTGTTCAATTAGATAAGGGTTGTTTTCATGTTGACAAAAGAAGTGCGTAGAAAGCTTTCTGAATTTTATCGAATTTCAATTATATTTTAGGAATTTAGTGCTATTTAGTCTAACAAGGTAGGTTTAATGTCCAATACCCAGAAGGCCTCTGTGAAAGAACCATATGAGAGAGAAACAGGGCCTGTAGGCCAGACACTCAAATTAGGGAAGTAGAAAATTCACAGGCAGGAGGAAGAGACTGATTTAAAACAATAATGCTAACAAGAAATAATATAACCTAATATAATATCTAAACTAACAATGTACTAATAATACTTAATAATTTTATCTTATTTTATATTATTATTATACTCCTTTTCTAACCATAATCAAGTAAAAAACAAGAACGTAACCAAAGGATGACCCGTACACACACAGCAAAAAAATAAGGAACTTCAATGCAGACAAAGCGTAATTATAAAAAGTACTTTGCCAAAATACGTTTAACAGAGACGCTTGGGAAAAGTTATAGAAATAACTTTCAGTTAAGTTTTTTTCTGGACACAGAGCACAGATGGTCAGAATATATTTTGGGAGTGGATCAATAATCAATAATCAAATCTATTACTATCCCTTACTATGACAACTAACACAATCACTCTCTTACACTATATAACCAAAATTCATTAAAGGTGTTTTTTATCTAGTATAATTAGCAATCCATATATGAATACTATCAAACGTCAATGTTTAAAATCATAAAGGTTAATGATCAAATTATGATTTAAGAATAGAATTGTCTTATGAATAACATTTTAATGATCAGTCTTTTCAATTAGAAATAATAACAATTAAAATAATATAATCTAATGTAATCAAGCTTTGACAAAATTAATCATATTTATCCTAAACATAATTAAGTTCAATAATGATTCATTATATGACATGTAATCTTGAGATCATAAAAAAAGTATAATAAAAAAATTTAAATGTACAAATAAATTATTTCAATAACTTTAATTGTACTAAGGACAGTTGAGACATGACGGTCATAAACAGAGGTGGAAAGTAATTAATTACATTTACTCGCGTTACTGTAATTGAGTAGTTTTTTTGTGTACTTCTACTTTTTAAAGTAGTTTTTAAAATCT
>JAOVVA010000026.1:6808966-6823088 GCA_028565275.1 Leiocassis micropogon
TTGTTGACAAGTGGGGCTTGAAAATTCGCCCACCCCCTTAAGTGGGGAATGACAGAAAATGTTTGAGAACCACTGGTGTATATAGTTCCCATTGACAGACGCATTTCTTCCACAAGTTCTCCACAAGTTATACATTAATATTTAAGGATCAGTGTTGCACTTGCTAATGTTCACAGGAACTACTACAGGAGGCTTTGAGCCACTTCAGTCAGGATCATCCATCACAAACGTATAGCGTTCCTTAAAATGTTTGCATAATTCAAATGTTTTACTGCTCAGAGTCATTGTTTGAAGTTTGTAGATGTCAATCAGTTTTACTCCTTCATTCACCAGAACTTTCATCACAAGTCCCAGTTTAACTTAAACCCCTCATACTATTTATCTGGTTATTTCAGGGGGGAAAATAGCTTTATCACTAAATGCATTTTAGTTGATAATAAAACAGGCACACAAGGATACAGTGATTGCCATCTTCCTCACAGTGTATTTTATATTCTGTAACTTCACAGTAATTTATTTAGTGTTTGTTTGGCCATGCTTTGTCATATCACAGGAAATAATAATAAAAGTTTGTGTTTATTATAATTTTTTTAAACATTAATCCATTTTCTCTTCTGATTTAACCTGTATCTCCTCAGGTCAAGAACAAGACATATCTCTGTAAGTATCTCCTGTAAACCTCATAGGTGTTGTAGTGTTTCTTTGCGCCATGTTGTGCCTAATTCAACAGAGTTGTTGAGTCTTACAACAGATATTTTTTTACGTTTACCAGTAACCGAAAAGCAACTTGCGGCGAGGATCCAGCAGCTTTTGAGTGAGAAGTCTGACGTCCTCCACAGAGTCTCTGAACTGAACAATGCGGTAAAGTGTTTTATTTTTATTATTATTAGATTTTTTATGTGTAAGGTTTGTTTTTAATTGTAGTTAAGCACTGATAAGGCACTGCTCTCTGTATTCATGTAGATCAAGGAACACGAGGAAAAGCTGAATAATTCTGAAGACTCACGCTGTTCTCTACAGAAGCAGTTTAATGAACTCGAGGTAAGTCTTCACCTTGTGTATTCCCGTGGTTGTCTTATACAGTCTTATGCAAAAGTTTAGGCACCCCTTGATAAATAACAGATTTTGGTGATTTTTTTATTTTTTTTTATTGAAAAGATTTGAAAACACAGTCTCTCTTGGAAATGGCACAATATTTTCAGCAAACATTGATGCATAGTTACTTTTTATGTCATAAATTGAACAAAGATGAAAAATAAAAACATTATTGTGGCACTGTGCAAAAGTTTGGGCACCCTACATAATCAGTACTTAGTAACACCTCCTCTGGCTGATATCACAGCTTGCAAATGCTTTTTATAGCCAGCTAAAAGTCTTTCAATTCTTGTACCTGGGATTTTTTTCCCATTCTTCCTTTTGCAAACGGCTTCTAGTTTTGTAATATTCTTTGATCGTCTTGCATGCACAGCTCTTGTAAGATCTACCCACAAAGTTTAAATCAGGGGACTGTGATGGCCATTCCAAAACCTTCAGCTTGCGTCTCTTGAGGTATTCCATAGTGGATTTCGAGATATGTTTAGGATCATTGTCCTGTTGTAGAAGCCATCCTCTTTTTAGCTTCAGCTTTTTTACAGATGGTGTGATGTTTGCTTCCAGAATTTGCTGGTATTTAGTGGAATCCATTCTTCCCTTCACCCGTGCAATGTTTCCTGTGCCACTGGCTGCAACACAACCCCAAAGCATGATGGATCCACACCCATGCTTAATAGTTGGCAAGGTGTTCTTTTCATAAAATGCTGCTCCTTTTTTCCTCCAAACATGCCTTTGCTGATTGTGGCCAAAGACTTCATCAGTCCACAGCACTTGTTTCCAAAACGCATCAGGCTCCTGTAGATGTTCTGTTGCATACCTCTGATGTTGGATTTTATGATGGGGATGCAGGTAAGGTTTTCTTCTGATGACTCTTCCATGAAAGTCTTGTGGAACGGTGCACCACCACTCCTTAGCCTGTTAAATTTTCCTCCAGTTTTTTGCAGTCAAGTGGGGGTTTTGATTTGTTTTTCTGACCAGCATACAAGCAGTTCTCTCCGAGTTTTTTTGGTCTTCCAGATCTCATCTTGACCTCCACAGTTCCCCTGAACTGCCATCTCTTAATTACATTTCTCACTGTGAAAACTGCAAGCTTACAACGCTTAGCTATCTTCTTGTAGCCTTCTCCTGCCTTGTGGGCATCAATAACTTTCATTTTCAGAGTCTTTCACAGCTACTTAGAGGAACCCATAGTTGTTGAGCATCCGCAAGTGTGTGCACTACAAGTATTTGTAAAGCTTTGTAAATTGCCATTTACTAATGACAGCTGTTGGCATGCATCAGGTCTAAAGAGCTGATTAAGGTCTGAAACCTGGACTCTGGAACTCTTAGGGTGCCCAAACTTTTGTACAGTGCCATAATAGTGTTTTTTGTTCAATTTATGGCATAAGAAGTAACTATGCATCAGTGTTTTGCTGAAAATATTGTGCATTTTTTCTATTTCCAAGAGGGACTGTGTTAACATCTTTTCAATAAAAAAAAAAAACATAAAAATCTGTTATTTATCAAGGGTGCCCAAACTTTTGCATAAGACTGTAAATGTTGATTATCCTTTAAAGATGTTAGCTGACTTTAAATGATGTGCTTTAGACACATTACAAAGATCTCAACAGCCAGAAGGAGAAGCTGTCTGGTAATTTTGCTCAACTCTACGAGAAAATCGCAAAGACAAAAGAAGAGAACAAAACTCTAAATGAGAAGGTAAACTTCTTTTTTTTGTCTATTTAAACTTTCCTCATCAAAATATCTATAATTGCTCCCTGCTGAAGTGGTTTTGTTTTCTTTCCCCCTCAGATATCCACAATGCATCAGGGAATTCAAAAGTATGAGAAAATTCTAAAATTGCATGATGAGGAACGCTCAAAGGTGCACTGTTCTATATAAAACTTGTGAAATGCATTTCCCCCTGTTTTTCGTTGTGTTGTTGGGACAAAATTCAAGTACTAATGTTCTTATTTGTGTGTTTATTTATTTTAGATTCAGGTACTCATGGATGAAGTGAAATTCAGAGAAGATGCCTTGAAAGCTCAGGTGCTGTCATTTGAAAAGGACAATTGTGCCTTAAAAGAACAGAAAAAATCAGTGAGTAAAATATATTATGCTTGATTTTGTTTTAAAAGCAACTGTGCGTTTATTTTTATATTCTAATTCCTTTGTACTGCTCTGCCCCTAACAGCTATTACGAGATGCCAAGGACTGGCAGGAGAAGCATGAAAAACTGAGCGAGGAAATCAAAGTTTACCAAAAAACCCAAACCGAGCTAGAGAAGGCACTTGTGCACAAAGAGAATGAAATGGATGTGAGCTGAAAGTTTTTCTTTATTCGTGCAAAAAACACAAATCTTTTACCATTTTACAAAAACAATCTCCAGGAAGTAAACCAGATTAAGCCATCTCTACTGTTCAGCAAAATGAACAAAAGAAACCTACTAGATATCGCTTTATTTAAAAACAATATGCCTTTGTAGCATACTCAGGAATGTAGCATGTCAGGAATAAAGTACATCTCGGTCTCGGTCTCAGTCCATTTATGCTGTTGCACCACCACACAGACTATTGGTGACTTTTTTTTTTTAATGAATTTGTTTGGTATTTTTAAAAATCTTTATAAAATGAGATTGTTGGTGTTGCTCTCATCAAGGGGTCACCACAGTGGACCTTTCGGCCCGCACAACAATTTGGCACAGGTTTTTACGTCGGATGCCCTTACTGACGCAAAATGAGAATAAAGTCTCCTTTTCTTAGATCATTATTTCTTCTTATTTGGAGAGAAGGGGCCAAAAAAGAAGCGACATTTCAACTGTTTGGAAGAATATTGTTTCAATTAATGTTAGTGTGAAAAGGAAATACAAAATGCAAGGAAAAAATTTATTACTTTTTCTCAGTGAGAATGTTTTAAGGGTTTTTAGCGTGCAGTAGAGCCTTGAATAAGTGTTACAGACTCTCTTCTTTGCTGTAGATTTTGACTGAATGTATTGCTGAACTGAAGAGCCTCGAGTCTCATAACGACACAGAGCTAGAAAACGGTAAGATGGTCAGCGTAGTGGGTGATTGGGAGTGTGATGTGATTCTGGGCTTTTTAATCTTTTTATTTGGCTTTGTTCTGTACCACGTGGATATTTAAACTTCTGTTGTTTACAGACAAGAACGGAGATCCACTGAAGTTGCACCTCAAACAGATGATGGATGTCTCACGGGTAAGAGCATGCCGAAATGATTGCTGCATGAGGGCTTTAGTGCACGGATAATTTTCATAAACTGTTGTTTTTAACCTTAGATCAAAGCTACTCTTTCAGTCATTGAGGAGGAGAGGAATCGCTGGTTTGAAAACTTCATGACTGAACAGAAAGCAAGACAGGAACTTGAAGGTACTTACCCAACTGCTTTTTCTTTAGGTCGATTTGATTAATTGAAATAGTAAGTCAGTTTTTAATTTCTGAATTCAATTTGCACTTAGGTAGTAGGTATACTTACGAACATTAAACACTAAAATTGATGAAGTCCATAAAATATAATACAGCTTTTGCAGAAAATACAAACCACTCCCATCTTCATGGTTGAAAAATATTTTTATTTTTTGAATTATTGCTGCTCTTTCTACCCAGGATTCATAGCTCTAGTTGTTAGCAGCTAAAAACATTGATTCAAAGAATATTTTTATTACAGAGAAATTTCAGAAAGTCATCCATGACCAAACAAATCTGAATAATGAGAAAACCCAGCTGGAGAACCAGTACAAGAACCTACAACAGAGACTAGAAATTACAACCGAATTGTACCACCAGAAAGAAAATATCCTGCACCAGTAAGTATCATCTGTCTATGGACATGTTAATTAAAAAGCTTCAGATTTCAGTTTTTTCAAAACAGACTTGACTCTTTCACAGGAAGTTGACTCAGGAAGAGCTGGAGCGTCACGAAAAGGAGACAAAGCTGTCGGAGGTGGACGGCCGAGCCATGCAAGCCGAAGAAGAGCTCAGACATCTCAGGCAGAAAGTGAAGGACATGCAGGAGGAAATGCAGCAGAATGAGCGAACACTCAAAGGGGAGGTCAGGCATTACCTGTTTTTGGTGTGCTTCTGTCTGTTGGCTTTTCTGGCTTCATTTTGGACGCAAATAAATGTTCTCTTATGTGATTTTTCTTCATTTAGATCGCTGTTCAGGAAAAGAAAGCCCATGAGAACTGGGTAAGAGGAAGTGGTTCTAACATATGTCTGTTGAATGTACTGTTTTATTTTTATGCAGTACTGATAATGAATAATCATGTGTTTTAGTTAAAAGCCCGAGCTTCTGAACGAGCCTTGATAGAAGAGAAGAGAGAATGTGCTAACCTGCGTCAGAAGTGAGTGGACTACGGCTCGACTCATAATGGTCTCATTATAAAATAAATATTGACGTGCTGTATATAATCTTCAATCGTTTAATGAGCTTTGTTTTCTTCTCAGGATCGTCGAGTGTAGTGACAAAATGTCCGATTTAGAGCATTCTCTGTACAGGTCAGGTCCTGCAGACCGCCACATGCCTCATCAGCAGAGAGGTAATCTTTCGTCTGCTGTCCTGTAACTTGTTTTTATTCACCAGCTGAGTTTGCATTTCATCCATTTTCGTGGTAATTCTGTGTAAACAGGGGATTCATACGGGCCTTCCCCTGTGAGTGGTGGTGCTCCTTCTCCCCCTATTATGATCGAAGATCCTGGACGTCCTCCATCCGGTCCTGTTGGACGAAGGAGTGAGCCTTTTGGTGAGTTCCTTTTCCTTATTCAAACCACCAGTATTTTTAATTCCCACACTGCCATGACACATGCTGGCTTTAAAAGGTGAACAGTTCATTAATATGGACTTTTGGAGTGGTGTAACCATAGCAATGGCACTGTGACCTCTACTTTCAGAGTCCGGTTTACCTTCCTGCCTACGGACATGTTTACTTTATCAGCCGGCTCCTCCGCAGCTCTTATTTACCCAGGATACTGCTTCACACAGTGCCTTGGGAACACATTTCTCTTTTCCTAATCCATTCAGTTTAATACATGTGGCTGTTCACATACTCATCTGCTTGTCTTTCGACACATGTATTCTGGAGGATTGAAAAGTCTGACCTCTGCACCTCTAGTTTGCAAGTCTAACTGTAAAATGTTGAAGTTTGGTTTGGTTCACCTTTCTAGGGCCACGAGTACTTCTGGATGGCCATAGCCGTTCTGCTGACCTCGGACATCCTCTGCCATTTCGGCCAGGTATGCGTTATCTCCTGTTTAGAATTTTCTTAATGAACACGAAGAAAAATACCATAACCTTTTTGTTTTAATTAATAATTTTTTTTTAACAGAACTGTCTACCCCTCGCACCTCATCACCGTGCACACAGGATGGACCTGTAAGTATCCCTGAGAGTCATCTGTGATGCTACTTTTGTGAAACTTCTACATTTTAGACACATTTTAGTCATCATAGTCACTGTGTGTGTCTCTTCCTCTTTATATATTTAAAAAAACAAGCCAATAGATACAATGGCTGAGGTCACATTGCAGGCCTCCACTGATCCTACAGAGGCAGTGAGTACTTGACCCGAGTGCTGGGATGTAAAAAGGGATGTGTGAATGATAATTGCTTGTTCTGATTTAAAAAGCTCGGAGTGGCAGGATGCTGGAACATGTTTAATGCCTAACCACCTTTTTTTTTCTCTCTCTCTCTCTCTCGTTAAAAGGTGAATTCAGATCTTTTATGACAGATTTTATATATGCAACTGACTGTAAGCATGGCATGACTAAAAAGACTAAAGCATTTTTATTTTTGAATGGCATGCTTGGTCATTTCCCATGGATTAGGTTTTAAATTTTTTTGTCCTCTTTAAAACATTACTTTTGCATTTGTAGCATACTTATTCAAAGCATCAATAAATCATGTTTACATTACAATCTTCTTCAAATCCATCAACATATTGCAATATCTTTTAAAATTAATATAATAGACTAGATTTGGAATTTAGAGAAATTATTACGTATATAATCTCAATTGAGATCCCAGTATGATCTGAATTCACCCTGTATCTTGTACCTCTTCACCTCAAATAAAAAAATAAGGAGAAAAATGCAACAAAAAAAAAAACAGAAGTGGTGTTTTTTTCCAAAAATACTGCTGATTCTGACTGCTTTGTCTATCAGGAAAATCAACAAAGTCTTTGAAATCACTGGTGTCAGTTCTGTGGGATGTATAACACAGTGCTTACTTGTGGTAATCTGCTGAAGGGTGTTAAAGTGCATGGCTGGCATTATAATGGCCCAGTTCATTTTATTTACGGCTTATAAATTAAGTGAAATCTTGATTCTGATGTTCACTTTATTTTCCAGATGTCCAAGTCTCAGAGACAGGGATCATTTCTCCCATCTCCTATCAGAGACTCTCCTGTCCCAGCCCCAAACCCTCATCAAAAGGTTTATGGCCCCCAGCCCATTGGCGGACCCCATCCTCTACTAAACGGACCGCTTCCCCCAGCGATCCGACCACCTAATGGTCATTCACCCATGATGCCTCCGTTTGGACCTGATACCGGTTTCAGGCCCCCCCACATGGACTCCTACAGACCTCCTTTTCCTTTGCGCCCACCATTTGGACCCATCCCTCCACGCTTCGGTAATATATTATGTCATAATAATAATAATAATACCTATTCACTAGATTTAATTAACATTTTACAGTAATCATGGGGTCATACTCTGGAAGGCTACTCTTGGTTTTGTTAGTTAACTTGCAGTTCTGTCCATCCCTCTACTTCTTGGCTAAACTACTAAGATGATCACATCCTCAAGATGGTGGAAAGATTCTAATTTGAGTGATATATTTTCAAAACAACTTGGTGAATGTTTGTAGTTATGTTTGTCTTCCTGTCTTGTATTGTACAGGAATTTCACTCTAGTCCTTCTTTCTTTTTTTTCCCACTAAAGCGCATGGACCACCTCTGAGAGACTTCCCGTCCATGAATCCACATCCACCAGTGCATGGCATACCTGACTTCCCACCCAACTATTCCGGGCCCCAAGACTTGCCTTTCCCACCCCGGCCCTTCCCTTCTGGGCCATTGCCACCCCCTGGTACCATGGTTCCACCCTTATCTGGTGCCTATGGACCAGCTCCACCTGCACCTCAGCAGCCCAGGGACGGGCAAAAGATGCCACATGCAACAGATGTACCACCTGAGCAGAGGGCTGCACAGGACGCTCCTGCACCTGCAGTCACACAATCATGAACAATGAATAATCTTAAAACAGTAAATCAGCCCTCCACGCTTAGTTCAGAACTTTGATGGCGTTATTTTCTTACGATTAACATTTCAAAATGCATAAATATTACTTTTTTAACTTAAAAAAAAAAGCGTTTCTCCACAGATATTTCAGATTCTTGCAAAGGAATCTTAGATGGAACGTTATTTTGTAGGTCTCCCATGTGTGAAAACAAATTTGGTTGCTGCTGTTGAGTCAATGACCACTACTTAACCCATACAGATGGTTTTTTTTTATTGAATTGTGAGATTTTAGAGACTCAGATGTTGTGTGCTTGGACTTAAGTTAAGAGAGAGTAGAGTATTGTATTTGTTTGTTCAAAGGATTAAGACCTCAGGCAGTTTTACCCCAAACGCTTTGCTGATACTGTGTGCTCTTCTTTTTTTTTCTCTCTCTCTCTCTTTGCAGAGAAACGCATGAAAAATTATGTTAATAGATTGAAATTTGAATTAATTCAGCAGTTAAATCATCACATTTTGCTCATCACCAGTCCTTTATTTAGTGTTTTTATGATTTTTTTCTTTTCCTAGTGAAAAGACCCACTTGCTGTCATATTGACAAACTATTTGTGTGTTTCCCTTCGTCTGTGATTAAAACACAATAAAATTGTCATGAATTCAATGAGGAGAAAATGTAGAAGTGATATCAGTGTACCAGCGATGTGAGCGATTCATTTAGACCAATAAAGTATAATGAGTATTTTGGTTGATATCATACTTCAGCCAATTTAAGTGAATTTAAAGAGATCCTGCACCACATATGAATGGGTTAACTATCTGGAAAGTCTCTGGACATGTGCAAGGTGGTGTCCAGGTGCTACCAAACTCTGGTAGTTTTTTGGGGTTTATAGAATCACACCTACATGCAGTATATACCTAGCGTTCTTTTAATACAAGGGGTGTTCAAGCCAAACCGAGGATTTGGATTGTGCAGAATAACAACAGTTGTAAGAGTAAAAACTCCCTTAATGTTTTTATATAATCCCCTGCTACGCTATTACACTTATCCCAGTGTTTCACTATTGGATACCATCAAGGTAGAAAGATTTCTCAGTATGCCAGAGCCATGATCAGGCCAGTATTTCAGACATTAAGCAGGCAGTCCGACTGAGAAAACTTTCTAAAACGATGGTTTCCAAGCACCAGTGAAACACCGGGATAAGTGCATTAGTTTAGCAAGGGATTATATAGAGAAATTGAGTTTTCACTCTCAAACCTGCCTTCTGTTATTTTGTGCATCAAAAGTCCTGGTTTGACTTGAACACTACTTGTAATTTGCATTTGTTTAATTCTTTGGAAATCCTCTGAAGTGATGTGAACACTTATCAGTACCTTGTGATGGAACAAACAGATGCAATCAGCGGAGAAGACAGAACATCATGTTTGCTGCCACTGGCAGAAATAAGTTTTCCAGGCTTTACATTGTGTCAGTAAGAAGAAATGGCTATTCTTTAATTAGTTTATTAGGATAATCACATATTGTGTGTAGGGTATACACACATATAGGGTATTTTAAATTTATTAGAATTCTTAAATAATATTGTATTATTCCAACAATATTCTGCACATTTCCTTTTAAAAAATACAGAAAAGTCATTTAACATCTATAAAGAGACACATAAGGATATTTGGTACATATTTAGAAGGGTTTAAAATGTCTGAAAACAAGATTCTTTGTTTTTGGATGTATTGTACGCTGTACAGAAGAAAGAATGTGCAACCCTGATTATTGCTACCATATGTATTTCTTTACCAAACTCTCACCACAAAATTCCTTATAAATGTTTTTGTATGCTGAAGCATTACAGTTTGCTTCCAGCATGGCAAAGAGCACAAAGCCAGCTCCATGAAGCCATGGTGTGTTAAGGACATGTTGAAGTGGAAGAACTTGAGTGTCCTGCAAAAAGGTGTCCCCACTGAACTGGGATGAACAAGAACTGGAGCCTCCATAACATCTGGACATTAGTGCTTGAGCTCACAACGTTCTTCAATACAGATTTATATCTCACCGTCAAGTCTCTCTAAATTTCAGACACCTGGGAAGTAGAGTCCGTTGCCATCAATTCACCCACCATAGAAACCCTTAATAAAACTTAAGCCCAGGCCACGTTCTTACGGTAATGTGAGAAAAATTGAGATTAAAGGAAAAGGCACTATTGCTTGTCTTATCCAGCTGTTTAGCCACCACAAGTTCTTATCTGTGCTTTGCGTAATTCTTGGCACCATTTTTCCAAAAGACCAGATCATGGGCGTATAGTGGTGAGATCTGACAGTTACAATACACACTTTTTAACTATTCGGTTACTTTTCATAGTGACCAGTAAGATACATTGAATGTGTCATTTAATAGCTACATTCTAATGTAACCTAGAGTCTGGAGTTTGCACATGCCCACTGACTGACATTAACACCAGGGCTAAACGAAATAATGTCTTTTGGCTGCTCCAATCATAAGCGGACCATTCGATCGACACACAACTTGGCACAGGTTTTATGCCAGATGCCCTTCCTGATGCAGCCCTCCCATTTTACCTGGGCTTGGGACTGGCAATGCATCCAGTGGCTGGGGTTTGGGCATTGGCTGGGAATCTAACTCGGGCATTCCAGATGTCAGGCAAGACGCCTACCCCTAAGCCAAGTATGAAAAAAAATACTTAAGGATTTGGGAATAAGAAAAGCCCTTGGTTGGAGTTGTAGTGGACAGATGACAAGGCCTGGTTCTGTCAGTTTGTTTTCTCTGGAATCTGGATGTCTGAACATGTTTTTAAATTTCACAATTTTTACCACTGTTACCTCACCTCCAGGGTGGCATTGTAGGTTTCATCCGGGTACTCTAGTCCCCCCCCCCCCAACAGTCAGAAGACCTGAAACCAAATAGTTTGACAGTGTTTGTGCACTTGTTCTCTGCAATGTGTTGGCACCCTGGTTGCCTGATACGTTTGTCGCTTACACCCAGCAACAGAGACCCAGAAGGCTAAATGGCCAGTTAGAAGGGTTGAAGGGATTTAGCAAGCATGCCATTAAATGTCATAAACCAAACTGGCACAGTCATTTTATGAATAAAACAGCACAACAGAAATTAATGTAAGCGGTTTTAGTAAATGGAGGGAATAAATTGAATAAACATGCGTATAAGTTGTCGATTGGTAAATGTATAAAATGAACTGTTTAGTAAGTTTAGCAAATATGTCTAGTGACAAAACAACTTTGTTGCCTTCAATTCAAATGAACTGTAATCTGTTTAATGTGTTAATGCATAGTTACAAGGCAGCTTGAAAACTGTCGTCATGCACAACAAATCCAGAGTGGAATACTTCCAAACTTCTCCTCTAAACATCTGCCTGAGGATCAGGAAATGAATCTGAAGCCTGCAGACCAAGCGAATGGAATGATCTGCATGCGTGCTGGGGAGAAAGGCGAAACCCCCTGACACGGGAGCTGCAGTAAAGTTAATCCAGTGTTGCCTGCACAAACATGATCTGCATGAATAAGTCATCTGAAGGAAACCTTACCGGTTACCTCATTCTGATGTAAGCAAAAATATATCTAGGTCGAAGAGGAAATAAACGATGCGGTTTGATGAAGTGAAAGTGGAAACGCTTTGATCACAATCACAAAAAGGGAGGCTTGTGGGTTGCTTCAGGAACCATTGCTCAGTAGACAGAAGCATGGATACCAGTATCAAAGAAGTATCAAACTCAAATTTGTGGCCTCTACAACAGGACAATGATTAAATCTCACACCATAAACTACTTCAACAGGAGTTGGGATAGGATTAGCTCAGTGGTTAAGGCCTTGGACTATTGCCTGGAAGGTTCATAGTTCAAACCCCAGCACCACCAAGTTGGCACTGTTGGGCCCTTAACCTTCAACTGCTCAGGTATAAAATGCAAGTCGCCCTGGATGCGGGTGTCTGTGTCCATATTTTTCGCACCCTATCCAGGGTGTCCCTTGCCTTGAGGTGCCTGACAGAGACTCCAGGCTCCACGCAAACCTATACAGGATAAGCAGCAGGGAGGATGAAGGATTATCAGTACGATTTAATAGGGAGTGCAAAGATGTGTTTACTTCTTTTTACTTAAAAAAAAAAAAAAAAAGAAAAGTTAATAGCAAATCTATTGTATAATGGTAATTAACAATAAACCAGAAGTAATGGGTCATGACACGCACAACATGGCGATGGCCTGACCATCACACTGGCCGTGAAGAGCACAAAGTCCATGTCTTCCTTGATCAGTGGTGACTTTGAAGGACCAAGGATGATGTACTCAGGGTTGTTTATCCTTCTAAACACTTGGACACGTACAGGCAATATGGCCATGTGGTTATGTCTGTTTGTTTTTTAGTTAAAGGCATAAAATGTACCCAACTTTAGTAACCTAAAAGGCTGGCAGGTGAGACAAAGTGCTGTTCCTAATGGTCAGTTTTGTGCTGGTCCACGTGTCGCTCAGTCTTTGTGTAGAGTTTGATGGAGGTGAAGGTAGAGCGGCTTCTTCGTAAGGAGGTTGAGTTTCTTCCTCTTGAAATCGGTCGGCTTCTTGTACCTAAGATCACGTTTACACACAGGTCAGGCTGGAGCAGATGTTCATTATCCACACAGCTTGCCATTAGAATTGCCACTACTCACAGCTCGATCAGAATGGGGCCAGGTTTGATTTCATCCATCTCCATGAAGGCGAAACATTTAGTACTGGTGAACTTCTTCTTGGGCTTGTAGTGTTTGAATTCAAAGAAAATAGCAGCACCTGCAGTACAAAAACAGAACAACCTTTTAATCGAAAAGAGAAAAAGTACAGACATGGAGAAACTGCTTGTTCATGCTGTTTTGCTGCGAGTAGAAGTTTTATCTGTACCTCATGGAACGTAACTGTCTTATGATTCACAAACTATAAACTAGGTTATCGGATCACCAGAAGTTAAAAATACTGTGCAGAAACACTTCTGACCTTTTGGTAGCTTCTCGAGATGTTTCTGGATTTCCACGTCTACGTCGAAATGAATGTATGTGTCTTCTTTATGTGTCGACACTGGAGTGTCCTGAACAGGGTTCAAATCAACACCATCCAAGTCTGAAGTAGAAAAAAAAACACAATATCTTTATTTTTATATTTACTTCTACTACTACTACTACTAATAATAATAATAATAATGTTACCTCGGACACTGATGGTAATGTAGGGTTCGATGCATTGCCCTGCGTCTTTTAAACCGATCTTCTCAATTTTCAGAGTGAGCAGCGTCATCCCTGGCTCTGAGGGAAGCTGAGGTAATAACGTACCTGTCGCAAACAATACAGCTCACAATTTAAACCACAGTGACCACAGGCTTCCATCAATCCGCAAAATGACTTGGCACAGGTTTTATGCCGAATACCCTTCCTCGGCACTGCAAGCCTGGCTGGGTAGTATGGGGTGTGGCAAGCCACCGATGGCAGGGCTCGAACCCGGATCCTCAGATCCCCAAACCAGCAACCTAGAGCCTTAGCCACCTGAGCTACCCCTTCCCACTTCCCACATCTTATTATAATCAATGAGAAAGAGAGGATATAGAAAAGTTTATGTTTACGCCTTGTTGTACTTCTTTCGTCAAATACACTCCCTTTCGTTTTCAGATTGAAAATAAATCGGAAAAGTAGATTATTATTTCAGTGGTGAAAATATGAACTACTCACTCACTCACTCATCATCATCATCTATACCGCTTTATCCTGTATTCAGGGTCGTGGGGACCTGGAGCCTATCCCAGGAGGCTTAGGGCACGAG
>JAOVVA010000026.1:6832665-6845536 GCA_028565275.1 Leiocassis micropogon
ACGTCCCCCCCCCCCCCCCCCCCCCCCCCCAAAAAAAAAACAACTAATTCATAGGTTAATTAGGTTAAAAAGATGAACAATGGCTTACCGTTTTCAAATAAAAATCCCTAATGACAAGCTACTTCACAATAAATCACAATAAATATATGACCATTTTAACGGCTGAATGTTTCAATTGTGATTTATTTGGTGGCTTATTTAGCTAATATTATATACAACGCATGACATAAATGACATCCCCTGAACAGTAAATATATTCAAATAATCATTTATTTATTCATCATCTATACCGCTTATCATATACAGAGTCGCCTATCCCAGGGAATTTGGGGCACGAGGTGGGGTACACCCTGGACAGGGAGCCAATCCATTACAGGCCACACACACACACACACACACTTACACACTGGACAGTTTGGGAACGCCATTTAGCCTACCTTGTATGTCTTTGGACTGAGCACCCAGAGGAAACATAAAAATGCAAATTCTTCAATTATCCATAAAAAATCTGCTGTTGCCAACATATGAGTTGGATGCACTTGGAACATATTTGCATAATTTAGTCTTTGGCAGTAGGCTACTCCCGCTGTTATGCAAATACCACAATTTTACTTTAAAATGTCTGCATCATATTTAACTTTAGCAGCCCCCGCAAAAAACACAATTTATCGAATGTCTATTTTTTTAAATATAATGCACAGCAATATGAAACACTGTTAAATCAAGCATTATGTAAAGTTAAAGCACCTTTGTTTAAATTAAAAATACAGGAAATATTTCAAAAATAAATAAATAAGACAGTCTTTCTAGTCTTCTCCTGCATACGGTTTACCCTGGAAATGGAAATCTGTTGGGACCCATTTTGTTGCAGTCTTGAGGATCTGTTGGTCCTCCGTTTGTTCAGGATGTGGCCTGCCTACATCATAGACTCTTCCATGAGTAATAAGAATGTGAAGTTTGTACAGTATCTCACAGAAATTAAGGATTCGGCTTTGTGTTGATGCTAGCTGAGGCCTACAGTCTGACTGGCATAAAGTACCATTGCTACTACGATGGAACTAAACAGACAGAGCTTGACCTTCAAGGAGCTGGATAGCATTGATAGGATATTGTGCATTCTCTGAAAGACAGCTCCTACTTTTCTAATGTGGCACTTGACATCCACCTCTGCATGTCTATTGTGTGAGATCACACTGCCCAAATGGGTGAACCTCTCCACTTCTCGTTAGTTATCTTGAGACCAGCTCTGCTTGCTTGTCTTTCCAGGTTGGTCATCATAGTTTGAAGCATCTTCTAGTGTTCTTCAAGCATGGAGATGTTTGAATCAAATTTCAGGTCACCCAACTGGTCTTGGTCAGACCAATGAATACTGACCCTAGAAATAGGAAAGGGGGACAGAATGCAGTTTTGTAGAGGGTGGTATTTATGCCCATGCTATCCAGTACCACCTCTCCAGGTTTCTTTGTCATGTCATCTCAGAAAGTTTTTCATTGCCATTGAGTCAGGACCCAGTCGCCCTGGGCCTTCTGAAAGACATCTTTCTATCTGTTAAGAAGTGCACACCTCTCATTCTATGCCCAGGCAATTTCTTGTTCTTTAAGCCACTAAAGGAAAGTCACCAGAGCATTAAATGTGAACACCACTGGGATGCATAAGAAACACTTGGGAAAGAACGGTTTTCTCAGTAGGTTGGAGCCATGACCGGACTGTCTAAAACGCTAGCCTCCTAGGAACTCCTTTAATGAGCCAAACATGTGGAAATTGCTTGGAGCTAGGACAAGATTGTACGGGGCAATAAGTCCCAACCGAGATCATGTAATGTGCAAGTGGTGTTCATGAGTGATTGTGTGTACAGTTCCCACAGACAGATGCATCTCTTCTGCAAGTTGGTGACAAGTTAAGCATCAGTATTCAAGGATCACTCCTTAATGTTCAAGGGAACCATTCAAATGCTTTACTGTGGCTAAGAGTCTTATCGCCATACTTGAAGTCCTCTGTAAATTGAAATAAATTTTTTATGCCTTAATTCACAAGAAATTTCATCAAGTCCTGCTTTGACTTGAACACGCCTAATTTTTTGTCCTAAAACTATGAATGTCTTTTTACTCCTTGTATGTCTGTATAAAGTCAGAATTATTAATTAAACAAAATGATATGTATATATTTATTGATTTAGAATAAGTATTTGTGTAAGTACAGTGTAGCGTTACTGTTCTGTGTACTGTTTGCCGCCATGTTGGTATGACGTCACCTGCAGAACTCGTAGTTTCCGAGTAGGAGTTCCGGGGGGGAGTTGAGGGAATTGATTTCTGGTTATGTTGGGAATTACGAGTTACGACCTTTACGTCATCTGTGACGTAGGGAACCAGGAAGAAGGTTTCCTGTTTTGGATCAGCTCCTGGTTTTGTCTGGAAGCAGTTCCGATTAAAAGAGAAAGAAGAAGAGGAAAAGAAATAAGAAGAGTTTGACAGTTCAGTGGTTCGGTTTCGCGGTATCAGGTGAATTCAGTTGTTAGTTGTGAATGTCGTGGTGTTTGGGGTTTGGAGAAGAGAGCTCTGTTTTCGGCTGTTGTTCGTTCTGCGTAGTTGACGCTAGATTTTGTTCGTGTAAAGGGATGAGTGTACTGTATACAATAGCTGTCATGGGTGTCTGTGAATAAAATGATACAAGTGTAGGATTACATTACATGAACATGAAAGCATTTATTTAGTTACAATTTGTTACATTGAGTATAAGCTGTAACAAAGAAGAAACAAAACTGTTACAATGTTACTAAAACCTAATCTGTCAGTACTGTCCATGAACAGCTCCTGTGACATTCTCAGCACAGGTGTGTAAGGAGTTTCATCATGACACATTGGTTTCACCGGAATCCTTTGAAGGCCACAGCGCCCGTCTCCTTTAACCTGTACGGCGTGGCATCCAGTCCTGCTGCCAATAAAATCTGCAAGTAAGTACCCTGTATCAGTTGATGTCACCTTGGGTGATGGATGTGCTTTACATTTTTGTGCATAAACAACATGACCGTGAACAAAAGTTTTGAAAAGTTTTTGACATTGTGAAATCCGTTTGTGATGCAGTGATCTGAGGACCACAAGGGCCAGACTTCTGGACATGTTCACAGATGCTACGTGCACCCCGGAGATCATGAAGAAAGCCACTGATGAATACTTCGCTCTTTTACAGGGTTTGTGTTGTATTCTTGGACTACACTTATTATTGATGAAATTTGTGGCAACAGTTTGGCGAGGAACCATCAGGTGGGGGGGGGGGGGTGATCAGGGGAGCACATACTTTTGCTCCACCTCCTCTTAAAACATTAAAGACGCTATTAAGTTGAAAAACATAACACAAGTACAAGCTACGTACAGATATTTACATCGACTATCTCAACTGTAAGCTAGAACATTAATTATTAATATGAAAGAAGGGCTCGGTGTGACATGAATATTTCTTTTCTTATCCTGTTTGACATGAATAGGGTTTATTGTGTCTCTGGATGGCACGACACAAGAGAACAAGCTGCGCTTCATTCAGAACTTTAAGTGGACTGACACTTTGCAAGGAAACACACCCAGGTAACATATCATACAGAGAAAGACATACAGCAAACTAGTACTTCAGGAACATTTATGGAAACTTTATTTATTTTGTTTTTATTTAGTTCCCAACAAGATGCTGTGTTCGAGCTGGTGTCCATGGGTTTTAATGTTGCTGTTTGGCATACCAAATTTGCATCAAGGTTGGCAGGAAAGGAAAAGTAAGTGCATTAATTTTGAACAAATGGTGAGCTAATGGAAAGGGAAATATGATTAGGCTTCCAAAGGACCAAAATAGCTTTTCTTCAGTAGCTTATGTTTTCTTATTTTAACTTTTAAACTTAATTGCAAAATTTTACATTTTAATCTTTTTATTAATTTGTTATAAACGACATCTTGTGGCCCACACTTTGGGAAACACTGCTCTAGCAGATTGTTATAGCTACAGTCGCCTAATTCAAACTGTAGCTTGTGTGCATTTTTAACTAACAAATGTGTACATCGTATTAAATTGAGAAGCAATTTTTACTTTTTCTTATAAATAAAGATGCAAGCAGGCACCAACTTGGAGAAAAGAATAGTTTTTATTGAAGATTCATGCACATACACAGATGTTCCAGGGTCAAAACAGAGATGACATTATCTCATACGCTGAGAAACACACTCTTCTCCACAAAACATGTTCATTGAAAATAATTTTATTAACCTTCAACATGTTCAGCATGTCTTATATGCCATTAATAATATCACAGGCTATTTATTTAGAACTGTTCTTCACTTCTCCAGCCTGCAGTCTGCTAAAAAAAAATAATGTTAAAAAAGATATGCAAGAAGATCCTTGGGTGCAGTGGATACAGGAAGTAGTAGGTCAGGAGGTACAAAGACTGACGTCAGTGGTCATGGTGAAGAAGCTGGAATAGTGCTGCTCTTTGTTTTGTGTAACATCGTTGCCTAAGAGCAAATGCTGCAGAACTGAAGCTTTGAATTTTAATCAGATTTTGTTAAGAAACGACATAAGACAGCATATTTTATGTCATGTTTGTCATGTATGATATAATGGGAGTTCTATATGCTAATTTTGTCATTTTAGCGTTACTGAGGATGAGGCGAAAGAGGTTCATAAGAATCTGAAAACTGCAGCAGGAATTTTCAAATACCTCAAGGTAAACTTCGTTCCAGACACGATTCTTGATTGCATTAAAAAATCATGCCTTCTATCTTTGCAGTATGTTTAAATTGATTTAATATTAAATGGAATATTATTATTAGCTATTAACTTTTAGATTTGTCTCATTCTTTCCAGGAAGTTCAGATTCCACGCCTGATCACGCCAGTGGAGAAAGGCCGAGACATGGAGCCCAGGGTGATTGACACCTACATTATGCAGAGTCAAGCAGAGGCCCAAGAAGGTGTGAAAATTTCTCTGTGTCTATTTACTTTCTCTGGCTCGTTTCTATTGCCAGAACAAACACTTAATTTTGGGGCGTTGTACTTCCCGGTTTGTGTTTAGTGACCATCGCTCGTGCAATCGAATTGAAGCATAATGCGGGCCTTATTGCAGCTTTGGCACAAGAGACCGCAAACTACTACCAGAAGGCTGGTGTGTGGGAATTAAATACTATTAAAGAAGCATAAAAATATAAAAATATTTAATTATTTTTTCATCTTTTGTTGTGTGAGTAAACTTTTCTTCTTTGTAGATCATACTCTGAACACTCTGGACCCAGAGTGCAGCAATAAATGGAGAAAGTACTTGCAGTTGAAGCAGCACTTTTACATGGCTTATGTAAGTCTTTGTTCATCAGTGTTCATGTGTTCTAGTTATGCTAGCCTTGCCGCACCAAGACCAGGGTTTCTGTAAGGGTACCGGTTATTGTTCATCACCAAACTTATTGCTTAAACCTGTCATACAGTGTTGTATCATCATAGCCATTTGTATTACAGATTATAACACAACTGTTGTTGCTTCTTTTGAGAAGATGAAATGTGGCAGGTCGTTTTTTTTTTTTGTCCCCTAGGCACACTGCTACTACGGCCAGACTCTACTTGCTAGTGACAAGTGTGGCGAGGCCATTAGATCCCTACAAGAGGCTGAAAAATGTAAGTTATTCAAAGAATATGTTTATTACTGCACATGTTTTTTCCGTAGTGGAAATATTATTATTCAGGCCCATGTACTGTACACTTAAGAGCTCAGCTCATTTCAGTTTGTACTTCTGTTTTTTTTTCCATCTCTAGTTTATTTGCGTGCCGAGGCTCTGTGTAAAGAGTACCGGCAAACTAAAGGCCCAGGCAGCACCGCCAAGCCTTCTGAACAGCTCTTCTTCACGAAGCTCGGGGGCCTGATCAAAAACACGCTGGAGAAATGTCAAAGGGAAAATGGCTTTATGTGAGTTATAAAGTTTATGTGAATAAAATTATTGTTGTTGTTATTATTATTATTATGAAAGTTTGCGCCTCTGTGTTTGACATCATGGAATAAACTAAAGAAATCAGTCAAGAACTCAGAAAAAAAATTGTGGCGCTCCACAAGTCTGGCTCATCCTTGAGAACAATTTCCAAATACCTGAAGGGCATCTGTACAAACAATATTATGCACGTATAAACACCATGGGACATGCAGCCATCATACTGCTCAGAAAGGATATGCATACTTTGGTACAAAAAGTACAAATCAATCTCAGAACAACAGCAAAGGAGCTTGTGAAGACACTGGTGGAAGACAAAGGTATCTGTATCCACAGTAAAATCAAGGCCGATATCAACGTAACTGCTCAGCAAAGAAGAAGCCACTGATCTAAACCCGCCATAAAAAATGTCGAACTGCAGTTTGCAGATGCACATGGATCACAAATCCCTTTTTGGAGAAATGTCCCCTGGTCTGATGAAACAAGAACTGAACAACATAGATGGCATCATAAGGAAGGAAGATTATGTGGATTTATTGAAGCAACAGATGGCTCAAGACATCATCCAGGAAGTTCAAGATTGGTTTTAAATGCTTCTTCCAAATGAACGATGCCCCAAGCACATGTCCACAACTGTGGCAAAATGACTTAATGACAAATAAATAAATAATATCAGTATCAGGACTCATACTATAGCTCCATTATTTATGCACACATAGTACCTTTGTTCACTACTATTGGCCTAATAATCTTATTACCCACCAAAGACCCTTTTTTTCAGCTAAAAATTATAAGTATTATTTTTTTTTATTTTATTCACTATTGCTCCAAGGACAAATGTGAATACGGACAATAGTGTACTTAAAAAAAGGTGAATTAAACACTTTAAAGCATGTTAAAGCATTTTAACAATTGAGTACTGTAAATTTTATTTTGAGGTTTTGTTTAAAGATCTTGAATGCTGTTTTCATTTAAAACTCCTAAACAAACATCTCAGGCTTTAAATGTTTCTAAAGTTCTGTAAGGAATAATTGGAAAGAAGCTAAATGATTTTTGTCTCCCTTCTAAAATCAAATCGCATTTAAAAAAAAATAAAAATGAAGCGAAACGACCGAACTGTACGTTTTCGTGAGCGTTTGCACTCCTAGCATAAGGTCTGTGCGTGTTGAAATGTAGTTGGGTTGGAATTTTGGTGAAACCTGGCCACCCATGTTAATGAAATTATATCGAACAAAGGGACAAACCAGCTGGTAGTCAGAATTTTGGATGACTGCATGTTTGCTTCAAAAATACTAAGTCAAGAGTAACAGCTTCTCGTATTGAATACATTTGTGCCTATGCTGCTATTAACCTAAAATATGATCACAAGCAGGTGCTGCTCATCAGCTCTCATTTACATATCCTGATTATGTAATGTAATAAGTACATGTGGTTGTTGGGTGTTATGGGCTGAATGATGTGGACCAATTGTGGTCAATGTGACTTGAATGATTATGGTCTATAAAAGTATAGATTTTTAATGGAATGTTATTTTTGTGTGACAGATACTTCCATAAAGTGCCAAAAGATGCACCAGTTTTGGAGCTGAAGGCAAGTTATGGTTTGGCAGAGCCCATCAGCTTTGAGCTTCCTCCTCTGAGCAGTCAGTGTACTCCTGAGGTTTACACCACATTCGATCTCACCAGAGGAGCTAAAGATGACAAGGTATACATTAAGAGGATTTGGTCATAAAAAACAAAACATTGCTACATCCAGATGCTGGCAGATCTATTAACAAATGTATTCTTTTCTGGCTCCTAGGCAAATTCCAAACCCAAGCAGGAGGAGGAGATTAAGCCTGTGAAGGAACCTGATCTCAAGCCGCAGAAAGACACCGGATGTGTGCTCTCTTGAGCACTTCCAGGAGCTCTTGAGCATGAGATTGTAATTATGTTTATGATTGATTAACCCTTAACCTGATTAATCAAAGCTGTTTGTGTGCGATCTGAAATACAGAGGTGCTCGATAATACTCGAGTTAACGTTATGGATTCCATTTACGTAGTGTTTTTGTGTTCCACAGCAAGACAAGTGTACTACATAGGAGATACTCCAATACTATATTCATATTGAACCCACTGTATGAAATCCACTAAAATTGTTGAAAGCTCTGCACAAAAGACCATACACATTTTATTTTAATTAAAAGTAATCGTTTCCTTTCACTTGAAAACTGAACGTCTTTTTCAATTTTAAAACATTACCAGATTTCAAAGTCTACTAAAACTCCTCGTTAAGGGTTGTTTCGGGGGTATCTCTTGTAGATTTGATTAAAATTATGTTTGGGAATGTTATACATTAAGGTGCAGATGTTGCTAATCTCTGGAGCCAATAATGTCAATTAAATTGAAATACATACACTTGCATTTAAAATTTATATGCATAATAATGAGGGATGTTAAAATGGATGCTGTATATCACAAATATTTAAAAAGGATTTAAAAAACATATATTGTTTTAACATGAACAGTTCATATAAAAATATGATGTGCACATTTAGCAGAAATAAAATTTGATTAATTTTCATTTCATTTGGCTCATGAAGGTGTACAGATTTGAGAACCTCCTCTCAGATACTTTTCTGATGCTACAGAAACTTTTTAGCAGGTCAGTCAAAGAACTGAGAGTGTCTATAGCAAACAATTGTTTGTAATGGCATCAAGTTGCAAGTTTTCCCTGGAAATAACAATTGGATTTAATGGCTCAATGCATCAACTTACAAGCCAAAGATTATAACCGGAATGTTCTTGATTATCATGGATTAAAAAATTGTACATGACGCATCACGTCAACAATACATTAAAGTTGTTTATCCAATACGCCGTGCTAAAGTGTTGTGGCTGAACAACTGAGGTGACTAGAGACATCCAGTATGCGCACAGTGTTCCCAGTAAAGTGACCAGTGCATGTATGTAAACCCATTCGCTTAAACAATGGTTCTGTTAAAAACCATAAATAAAGCTGAAGTGAATAGTGAGCTGTATAATGAACTGTAGTTTGATTTTAATGTTATTACAAACATGCTAAAACACTCAGCTTCAAACTTGCTGTCATGTATTTCATGCCTTATTCAAGTAAAATGTTTGTCAAATGTGTACTTTGGGAATTGTTTTATGAACAATATGCTTGTAAATAAATATAATTAAAATAAGAGAGAAAAATATTCATGCTAAAATCATTGTACATTTACTAGATAATAAAGTTATAAAATATTACATTCATTTTATGATTAAATATGTACTCTATTAGCCATTGTTAGTTTGTACATTCATGACAACTGTAAATGTAATGCAGTGCCATTGTCATTGTTACATCAATTCTTATCATGCTCATCGGTTTGTAGATGTTCTACATGGTTTGATATTTCTCTGTCAAATATATACAGGATTATGGGAAATCTATAAAAGGTTCCCTGATTTCATCACATACCCAATGACTTGATCTTCACCTTTAGTTCTGGAGGGCCAGCAACCAGCACAGTTTGCTGATTATTCTGTTCAAACACTGCTAAATCAACTAATCTGTAAATTACTGGGTTCAGAGGGTGTGTTTATGTGTTGCTGAATTACAAACCGTGCAGGACGCTGGACCGCCAAGAACGAAGTTGAACAGCCTGGTCTACCTTTTGCTCTGAAAGTATTGGAATGGGGCAAGGTTGGGTTGGAGATCAAACAATGAATATAAAACAGCAGATCAGAATTTCAACTTTTATTTCCTGATATCTGTTTATATTTACATCATCATTTAAAGAAGACTTTTCCATTAAAAATCAGGAGGCCATACTCAGCATGTGCAAACCCAACCAGTTATGGAACAGATATGACCTTCAACTAAAGTGATGGAAAGGCCAAAGTATGCACAGCTGTTGAGAGAAGCATAGTGGAGGTAGTGTCATGGCTTGGGCTTGCATGGCTGCTTCTAAAACATTCTCACTAATCTTCATTGATGATAAAACTCATGATGGGGGAGCAAAATAAATCTAAGAGTCTACGTTCAGTTTGACAGTTTGCAAAGAAATTGCACCCAATTTAACTGGGAAGAACATATACTGATCTATTGTCTCATTCATCTTTTGATCTAAATCTTTTGATCCAAATATATTCAGTGTGTTAATGATCACGAGAAATTGCCTTGTTGTTCCAATACTTTCAGAGAGTACTGTATATTAGTGAGGTGGCACGGTGGCCTCGCACCTCCAGGATTGAGGGTCTGATTCCTGCCACAGGTCTGTGTGTTTGCGTGTTCTTTCCGTGCTTGGTGGGTTTCCTCTGGGTACTCCGGTTTCCTCCTACAGTCCAAAAACATGCAGATTAGGTTAATTGTTTATCCCCCCCGCCAAATAATTGCCCGTTAGTGTGTGGGATTGTTCAAGGTGTACCCTGCCTTCTATGTACAAACAAACCTTTTTGGTCTTCCTAGCTAGATTTCCTATTCATGACAACTATATGTTGTTGATGGTCTTTCTGCTGCTCCCATCGAGGAGTTGCCAAAGCAGACCATCCGATCCGGCACAGATTTTACACCAGATGCCCGTCCTGAAACAACCATCCCATTTTATTCCGGGATTAAGACAAGGCAATATAAGGCAATATGTCTGGGGTTTGGGCATTGGCTGGGACTTGAACCCAGGCCTTCCATGAAAACTGAATGCTGCTGATTTTTTGTAACTCATCAGTTAAAATTATCACTCACTCTCTCACTCACTCATCTTCTAGTACCGCTTTATCCTGTATTCAGGGTTGCGGGGGCCTGGAGCCTATCCCAGGAGAATTAGGGCATGAGGTGGGGTACCCTGGGCAGGGTGCCAATCCATCGCAGGGCACACACACATACACCAGTTAAGATTATATTAAGCTATAAAATGTTTATCCACCAAACATTTTTATTTGTAATTATGATATTTATGTTTAACAAGTTTTATATAATTATAATAATTATGATTACTGTAATATTATTTTTCGTAGTAGCAGTAGAAATAGTTTTGGCGCTGTGGGACTTTTATTTTGACAAACGTTTATCAAACCCGGAAGTAAAGTGACTATTGTTGGCGTGGGGCTGCATACGGATACCTGGGTTTGTAGTGTGCAGCTGGGGGTGATGGAGGTGTAGTTATTTATTTATTTATTTATTTATTTAAAACCCATCTCATGGAAAGTGAGAGCTGGATTAAAGCTTAATTATAGGTGTTGATTTCATGCAGAGTCCGTGGACCTGAGGACGAATCAGAGCGTTTTATTAGCGATACACAGTAATAACCTGTACAGAAACAGTCCGGTATGGATGATTTTCTGTTAGAGCTGAACGTCCCAGCGGCGGAGCAGAACGATGAGATTTCGGATGATGATAGAAGTGAGAGCGGACTCAAACAGAGCCGCTTACTGCACGTGGACCCCGCCAAAGGTAGGACCGTTTACCGCGGTGAAATAAGCGAGTTTATTCAGTTCTTAGTTTGTACACGGTATTGAACATAAAGCTTTCAATATATGCAGAAGATGTTAAAGATCCAGTGGGTCAAGTCGCGTCCTGAACCAAAGTGTATTAAGTCGCAGTAAAGATTCCGTTTGTGTTTACTGTTAGTCAGAGACACGCTGGGGGCGGAGCTTCGTGACGTGTGTGTGTGTGTGTGTGTGTGTGGATCACTGAACTTTCCAATACATATAATGTTTTGTTGCTTACTTGAAAACATTTTACCATCAAAAAGAGACAAATGTTTATTATTATTATTATTATTATTATTATTATATAGTATTATAAAAAGCCATAATAAGTGCTTTAAACCTGAAAATCAAACAAAACCTATTAAATAAAAATCATTTCAACTAATTAATTTTTAAAATGGTGCTCTGATTGAGTCGTAGGGCGTCTGAAGCCTATCCCAGGAGACTTGGGGCACAAGGCGGGGTACACCCTAGACAGGATGCCAATCCATCACACACACACACACACACACACTCACACACATACTACGGGCAGTTTGGGAACACCAGTTAGCCTCATCTGCATATGTTTGGATTGTGAGAGGAAACCGGAGTACCCGGATGAAACCCACCAAGCACGAGGAGAACATGCAAACTCCATGCACACAGAGATGGGAATCAAACCCGGAACCTGGAGGTGCAAGGCGACAGTGCTAACCCACTAAGCCACCATGTTGCGTATGTTGCCTTTCAATAAATAAAAGTTTTCAATTTATGATACTTTCTCAGATCTTAATTATATTTATGCCCTGGTGTTTAGAATAGTCATTATTTTCCTCGTTAAATGGCAGATCCTAATAACACCCACACACCCGTGACCAGCAATCAGTGATCGATATGGCTATCAGCGATTTTGATTTCTGTGATCACGGATCGGTGATGGGCCCCAAAAACCCTGATCGGCAATTATTTTAGGAACATAGTCCTAAACAAATACTTACAAATACTAAACAAATATTAGTGTCGTTATTGAAATCCATGCGCTATTATAATGTTGGAATAACAGGTCCATTTATTTCCACCTAAAGATTTAGTTCTGTGAACTATAGAATGTTTCATTACTGGATCCAGGAAAATGTCAGTTATTAGTATAGCTCTAAAAGTTATTAGTATAGCTCTAAAAGTTATTAGTATAGCTCTAAAAGTCATTAGTATAGCCCTAAAAGTTATTAGTATAGCTCTAAAAGTCATTAGTATAGCCCTAAAAGTCATTAGTATAGCCCTAAAAGTCATTAGTATAGCTCTAAAAGCTCTAAAGTTTAATGTGGGTAGTAGTGAAGAGAGGATTGCGGTTTAGTCCCCAAGTGTCCCAGTGAGACACTGCCTGTGAAATAAAAACCTCTAGCATGCACCCAACCTGTGTGGTAAACCCCCCCCCCCCCCCCCCCCCCCCCCCCCCCCCCCCCCCC
>JAOVVA010000026.1:6850338-6865823 GCA_028565275.1 Leiocassis micropogon
TAATATTGGTGTTATATCTTTCACTTGGATATTAAAAGTTGTACTGCGTAAATATAGTTGAATAAAAAAAACAACAACCGTGTCTTCATTTCAGGCTGCAAAGCAACAAAATGTGATGTGTTTAAAAGGGGTGATTCTTTTCCATACTCACATTAGGCGCATTACAGTTTGTTCTGTTCATGGGTGTAAACAAGAATACCAGCTTCTCTTTTTATACCCATCTTCTGAGGAAGTGAAGAAATGGTGGTAATCGTTTCTTTATGAGGACTTACTCCAGCTTAATGTTACAAAACCAAATGTTGTCACTTTTAGCCTCAAGACCTCAAGAAAACATTAGAGATACATGACCTGGACTTCATTCTCACCGTCTGCTTGCTTATTGTTCTTTTTCTGTCTGTTGACTGTTCATTTGCATTTATTTTACATTTATGAGATTTAGCTGATGCCATTCAACAGTCTTATGTAAATTTATCTCATAATATATCTGATCACTTAACGGTCCAGAACCTTTCTCAAGTAGGAATGGACCAAAGAAACCTCCCAAACTGATCCGGTTAAATCGTGTGCCACTGAGAATGTGTGCATGCTGATACAGATCTTGCTGTCTCTTGTATGCTTCCATCCACTGGACGCTGAGTAAGCACTGCTCCCTGATCAAGCCTCTGAATGCTGAATTTACATTCGTCCAGCCTCCTCCTCCTTGTTTTTTTTTTCCAGAGCTGGTTTTGCTAGATAGCCAGTAGAACTCTGATTACTGGATCGATGAGGAGGAAATCTATTGGCTCGACCCGGTGTCACTCCAAAGTGAGAGTCTCTAATCTGTACTCTCACTGAGCGAAGCAGAAAGTGAAAATGCTCTGAAGAAGCAGCTGGTCGAGCTGTTGGGATGAATACAGTCGATTAGAAGCTTTGCAGACACCTTTAAATCTTACCCTTTAGTCTTTATAAAATACACCAAAGGTAAGTTGCATGCTTGTCCTGTGTATTCAGAGGAGTGTGTGCTTGACTCGAAGATTTCTGAGCTGGCAAGTGTGTGGTTTGGAAAAGCCCAGTGAACTGTGCATCATGATAAATCAGAAGTGTGTGTGTGTGTGTGTGTGTGTCTGTGTGTCTGAGAGAGAAAGAGAGAGAGAGAGAGAGGTCGAATATGTCTGTATATCATATTCTCAGCACGTCCTCATGCCGAGTTTCAGAGAGGGCTGTGCTATTTTTAAACGAGTCTGCAGCCCGAGTAGTTCAGCAAAACAAGCATATACACTCACAGCCTCTTAAATAAGAACAAGTGTAGCTAAACATTCCTGCAATTATCTAACCAGTCATGTGGCAGCAGTGTAATATGTTAAATCATGTGGATACAGGTCAAAACCTTCAATTAATGATCATGTCAAATATGAAAATGGGAACAAAAATGTGATCTCTGTGGTTTTAGAAAAACACCGCCTGGAACTCTATCCGGTTTCAGTCACTCTGTGCCCACTTTAAGCTTCAGTTTCCTGTTCTCGGCTGATGGGGCAGAATCTGATGTGGTCTTTCTCTGTTGTAACCCACCCACCAAAATACTCCATATGTTCATAAGTTCAAATGAAATTTCAGAAACCTTTGTGGCATGATTTTTGGTGTCAGTGTTTCCAGATATGTCAAAAACAGTGGAATTCCTGGGATTTTCTCTAGAGTTTATGAAGAATGGTGCAGAAAACAGAAAACATCTAGTTACAGCATTTCTATAGCAAAGTGTTTTCTGCCATCAGATTAATTATGTAATGGAACGGACATAAACTGAATATACGTCTCTATTTTCATGTGTTTTATAACAAGGTATTCCAGATATTTCACCAAAGTTTGTTGTATTTATGATCACATGGCTAAACTGCCCTTATTATCATGTTACTAAGTTGTGATCTCATTGTACAGTAAATTAGAAACACTGCAAAGTTTTTGTCCTATTAGCCCTTCTGTCTGGTCTCACATGTCATGTATTTAGAAAAAGAACCTCAAAAGAAAAGGCAAATCAGAACAAATAACATATAGAACCTTGAGGCGGCAGAAGACGATCCTTAGGCATTTGTTATCAGAGGCTAGTGTAGACACAAGCTCACCCAAACTGGATAGCTGAAGATTCAGTATAAATATTTTTTCCCTTATAATGTTTGATATGAACATTAAGTTGTTCTCAGAGAAGTAAATACAGACCTAATTGCATTGTCTTGTTTGACAGTTTTTCATTTATTGGTCATGGCTCACTTAAACCCCCTTTCCCCTAGAGTTTCCAGCTGGGTTCTTTGTTGTCTGCCAGCCTTGCTCAGTGGTATACCCATGCCTCCAGCTTCCCTCGATGACAGATTTGTGGTGCCGCTTCAATTCTATCTGGACACAACCTACTTGGAAGCCACCGTGGGTGCCATTGTGGTGGAAATCCAGGTGACCAACCTCACTTATATGCCCTCATCCAGCAGCTCCAACCGTTCCCTGACGTGTGGATGCAACAGTGCCAGCTGCTGCACTGTGACCACTTACGAGAAAGACAGCCAGCCCCAGACCCTGAACCAAACTCAGAGCCAGGTCAGTACAAGTAGCCCCAACTTGAACTCCAGCGTCAACCATGGAGGTTTCTCCAGGGCAACGGTGGGCCAGAGTGAAACCTACAGTGCACCCAGTCTCACATCCAGCACACCCAGACGTGCTGTGCGCATCATCCACCCAAGTGAGCTGGTTCAGAAGATGACATATTCCCCCACGGGTCATCCAGTGGGGCCTCAGCCAATGATAATAGACTGTAGGCCCTTTACAGACTACAACAAGAGCCATATCCGAGGTGCTGTGCATATTAACTGCTCAGACAAGATCAGCCGCCGGCGCCTGCAGCAGGGCAAGATCACTGTGCTAGATCTCATTTCCTCCCGCCAGAGCAAAGACTCCTTTAGGGGAATTTTTTCAAAAGAGATAATCATTTATGATGAGAGGACGTTGGACCCGGCACGACTGTCATCCTCTCAACCTTTGCATGTAGTTCTGGAGTCTCTACACAGGGATGGAACAGATCCAATTGTTCTCCGAGGTTGGCCTGTTCATTTTTTTAACAGTAGTTAATTCATTAATTTGGCAGAAACTTGTATATCAAAGGTAAGAGTCTTAATTATTTCAAGAGCCAACAGTAGTTATTTGGCACTTCTAGGAACTTGAACCTTACCTTCAGGTGCATAATTTTACTTTTTAATTACCAATTTGCCATAATAATTATTAAAGAGGCCAATTATTGCCTTAAACTCTCTTCTATCTTATTAGTGATGTTCAGGTAAAGAACAAAATACTTAAACTGTATAGTGACCCTGTAATTATGATTTGTTACTTGTAAAGGTCAGGTTGTTTATGCACATTTTTATTCAGTTTGAAACAGGGATATTATTTTGGTAAAATGTTAGATGAAACTAGGTCAAACTGTGTATCTCCATTTTTTTAAAAGGCATTTACAGTTTTCTGCATTAAATAATTAAGTACTTTCTGCTTGTTCGTGAGCAACATTGACTGCTATTTTTGATCAGGTTGATTCGGCACCTCACAAGTAAACAGATGTACTTTTAAAGCTTACATAAGAGGGGCATCTGCAGCTCATGTTTACCTAAGCAGTTGGTAAAATTACAATTTACAATTACTTGTATTGTAACACTGCCATTTTTTTTTTTTTTACATTTTGACTGGGTTATGAGGCACTGAATTGAGAAGCTAGTACATCTGTTAGGGTGCTGCTTGCTGAGCACCATACTGTGAGACCACACAGGGCCTTCATCTGTTCGCTCACCACGTCCTTTGAATTCCTTCTGTTTCTTTTTCACTGAAATTTCTTGTGCTTTCTGCCTGTCAATAATGATATACTACTGTTATACATATTAAAATTAACATATAATATATACTGTACAGTAGCTCAGTGCCCTAAGCCTCCTGGGATAGGCTCCAGGTTGATGAGTGAGTGAGTGAGTGATATATACAGTATATATATATATACACACACAGGGACATATGCATTGGATTGTTTCATGTGTGCTAAGACTAACAATAATCAATTTTTAAAAAATATTTTTTTAACAGAGTACTGTAAACATGAAAGATTTTTCTTAATTCAGTTTACTTTAATTCACTTACATTTTCAGGTGCATAAGTATTTGTGCATTAATATAAGGGATTTAAAATCAAACAATCAAGAAATTATTCAAATAATTGAAGAGTAAACTTCAAAAACAGATACAGAAACATTACATGAACTGTATAGGAATTATAGCCATCTTTTTGTCCTTCCATTTTCAACTCAAATCCAAACAACTCACTGATAGGTAATTTGGTGTCCAGTTGTGTTCTGTTGGGTTATTACTGTTGATTTTGCATTTGGTTGCTGTTCACGGGAACACTCAATGTATGGTCTGAGGTGCTAAGGCAAGTGAAGGAGGCCAACATTAAACTGAATAAAATTAAAAACTCAACAGAGAGAGAGCGCGAGAGAGACAGAGAGAGAAAGTAAACTTTGGGAATTGCCAAATCAACAACCTGGTACATTCTTAAAAAGAGGGAATGCACTTGCAAACTCAGTGACACCAAAAGACCTAAAGAAGAACTAAAGTAGATAATCACAGAATTTGTTCTTCTGTAAAAGAAAACCCTTAATAAAATTAAGTGTAGAACACACACACTGGACGCAGTGGCGTCATTGCCAACATCATTGCCAACGTCAGGGTCTGTCAAATGCTGCAAAACTGATTCACACCACAGGTGGCAGGCATGGACAACAATGTATCTGCATCAAAGTATTATACAATACAACTTTTAGCAATACTATCTTAAAATATTCATCACTAATAGTTTATTCCAAATCAAGCCTCTGAAAATAAAGAGATTTTTAAAAAATATCTGATTTTTTTAAACAGTCCAATCCAATATTTATGTTAAACACTGTTAAAAAATTTATACTTTCGATCACATCTTGATTGCTTTATTTCAAATTCATTGTGGTGGTGTATACTGTAGAGGCGAAAATACAGAAATTGTGTCAAATCGTGCACCTGATGGTATTTATGTAATGCTTTAGACAGTGGAAATTGGGGGGGGGGTGATGTAGGGGGTGATTGACAGCATAACATAAACATCCCTGTTTACTAAAACCAACATATAATTCCTGCAGATCTGCATATATTTATTTAACAGAGAAGCTTATTAACAAGACGCTTAACCAATCTCGACTTCAGCACGTAGACTGTATCCTATGAATGTGCACTCTGATGGCTGAGAGTCCTGAACATTAATAGAAAGGCTATTCCATAACTATGGCGCTTTGCAAAAATAAGTTCTGCCCCCTACGTTAGTCTTTATTATATGAGGTACCAACAAATAGGCAGCACCTTTTGATTGAGTAAGCCTTGAAGAAAATCATAAAATATAGATTACGCAGAGCAAGGCCACAGCAGTAGCCAAAGTTGACAGTAGCAAAATAAAACTCAGTGAAGAGGTATGATATACAGTCAAACATGCTTACTGGGCTAAAAGGAATCTGAGTTTAAACATCATTACAGTATTGTATCAAGTTATTAACTGAGACTAGAGGGCAAACTGTTTTCAGCATTTGTAGCTCTAAGACTATCCAAGGAAGAACATCCACACCTATCTTTGTGAACCATCCACAATGGTCTTAGAGTGACTTTTAGGCTCTCCTTGTTCACCGGTGGGTGATATTCAGATGATGAATGTTTCAAGGCATCAGGCAGATCTGGAGAGCAAAATCAGTCACTCATTATAAGGCATTATCACACGGAGAGAGAGAGAGAGAGACTTATAAGTCTCCTGTTAAATCCCTGGGGCATGGTGTACATGCAGATGGTGTACATGCTGACCCAGATAAGATCTCTGCCTTACTAAGCTGGCTCTCTAACTGAAAGGAGCATTTAATAATAATAATAATAATAATAATAATAATAATAATAATTTACAGCATTGTAATTTGACAGCACAGTGAAACTTTTTCTTTTTGGATATCTTAGGAAGCTGAGGTCCAGGATACAGTGCCAGTGGAGCCCATAGGGTTAAGGACCCTCAGGGGCTCAACAGTGGCAGTGCTGGGGCTTGAATCCCTAATCTTCTGATCAGTAACCCAGAGTGTTAACAATTTGAGCCACCACTGCCCCATGGTATTTAAATTTGGTCCTTTTAGGTTTTTGCAGGGTGAAACTACCTTTTTTCTGTCAACAGATATCCAAATGTAGTAAAGCTACATAATGGTCTTAAATTGGCACATTAGCCACCCATAAAAAAAGAAAGGAAACAAGCAAATCAGACTTTTACCAATTGTGATCTTTTTGTATAAACAGACCATCCCAAGGTCTACTCAACTCTGCCCAGTTCTGCCCAGCCCTGCCATTCTCTAGTTTACATTTTTATGAGCTACAATAAATATGTCTAGGCTAGCAGGTAGCAGCTACCTTCCAATGGCTAACCTAGTCTTCTTTAACTCTTAGTTGTGTTTCAGCTATATGTAAAAAGCCTGATAACAGGTGGTAAACATTTAGGTCTCAAACATTCAGTCATTGCACTCTTGTTGGCTAGGGAAAGGCACTTCCTCAAAGGTAATTTAAAGCTAGAAAAACTGAAGCAGCATATTTGAAAAAGGAGTGAAACAGAAAGAATGCAGGATCACCAGAATGGAGGGAGTTGAATTACAGCTGAAACATTAACAGACATATTTTGGAAACCTGTAAGACTTAAACACAAATCAGTCATAATGCCACATAACGTTAACAGAGCACCCACAGTACGCACAGCATTCTTACAGGGAAAGGAAAAAATAAATTCATATTTGGCAAACATGAATCTGTGTTGCCATTTGACATCATCCTTGGTCCTAGATAGTTAGATAAGCCATCCAGCATTGGTTAAGCAGCAATGACAGCACCTTCAGAAGACTTTCCCTGTTGTAGCCTAGAATTCTCAAAATTTTTTAGTAAAGAATACAGAAACATTTATGAAAATGTTAGTTCTGCTAAGATTTATCGAGGAGACAGTTTTTCCCCTAAAGAATGTCAATATCTAAGGGAAGTAGAAACATGGTAATAGATGGGAACATACCATTTACGGTGTGATAAAGATAGGGTTAGGGTTAGATAGGTATGTTTAAGGAATAATGCCAGAATTGGGTAAAGAACTTTATAGTACTCTCCATCGAGAAGTACTTGGGTTCCTACCAATATTTAAAATCTTGCTGCGAAGGCTGACCAATCCAGATATTTGGAAAAGAAAAATAGGCAACACAAGCAAGGGGAGTTGCTGGTATTAATTAAAAGGATTTTACCGTACCAGAGCACCATTTGTGCAGGAGAGCTGGCAACAACCTTCAGGCTTACCAGTGCATCATGAGAAAATGACAACAACAGAGCTAAGCCCAGATGCCACATGGATTGTCCTCCAATTCACCAATGTTTGCACAAATTATGATGCTGATCAATACAAGCCTGGAATACTGTACCTCATCAAGAAGGTATTCCATAGTGCAGCAATAAACCTTGATGAGTGCCAGGGCTTCCAAGATATTGCTGTTATAAACATTACTGCCTCTCATGTTGTAGTTCATGAGAACTTATGCAAAGATATGCAGAAAAACTTACATGTTGCATTTAAGAAAAGTGTCAGTCTGCCTGATTAATTAAGGTAAAGCAGTTTTATGTAAAAGCTGAGTGCTGTTGTTATAGTAAGTGCAGACTGTTTTTATTTCTGATACTCACAACTAGTAGAGTTGTTCCTCTTGGAGATTGTTCTTAGTGGAATTGCTCCTGCTTTTTAGCTGGACAATAACTGCATTCCTCCCTCATAAAATGCAAAGCCTTCTTAAGGACATTTACCACATCGTGGTAGCAACTGAGTGCACTCAGGGGGACAAAGCTGGGACTTTGCATCCATTTATTAAAACATAACATGGAATAAGAACATGAGGTTGATCTCCTGAGTCTGTGGTAGGAGAGGGGTCAAGGAGTAGAATGTAGAATTCTGTCTGGACCTTCAAGCTACAAATACTTAAGCTCTAGAGAAACCAGACTCACTGGAATCCATGTGGTTCATTTGGCTGAAGGTATTAAAGCAGCTGCCTGAGCATCGCACATTTGAATAAAAATCAAAGGAGGAGACAAATCTGTAGTTAAAAACATTAGTGAGGTATAATATGTGTCTATTAAGCACAGGTGAAGATGGACCGAACTAAATGAAATGATAAAGGTGCATTGTTGCTAGCTGTCACTTTCAGACAGGTTGATGGAGATTGTCACTTTGCCTTGTATATTCTTACTAGGATTTCTTGTGTGCATGTGTCCCTTACAGGTGGTATTTCCAGTTTCAGGCATGGCTATGAGGACTTATGTGAAAGCTCCCTACACCTTCAGGAGGGTCAGGATGCTGGTGCAGCTGTTGCCCTGTCTGGGGCGCTACCTCCCTTGCTGCCCTCCAGCCCTGACATTGAGAATGCTGAAATGACAACTGTTCTGCCCTTTTTGTACCTGGGCAACGAGCATGATGCACAGGACCTTGACCAAATGCAACGGTTAAACATTGGATACATTCTCAATGTTACAACGCACCTACCGCTGTATCTTTATGACCTAGGGATGTTCAAGTACAAACGCTTACCCGCCACCGACAGCAACAAGCAGAACCTACGGCAGTACTTTGAAGAAGCGTTTGAATTTATAGGTATGGAAACTACCTTCTGATTTAATTTGATAATCCAAAGGTAATACCTATAACACCGTCATCTAGTAATCACGTCATGCATGACATTAAAATTTTCAATGTCATCATCTTAAGTAGAAGTGCAAATTAGAAATAATAACTATGAGCGTTTCACTAAAAAGCTTTTAAAAACTAAAGTTGATAAAATCAAATGTTTGCAATTTTTAGTTATCATATTTCTTTTGTAACATATAACATTTCTCTTAATTTGCTTAATTTCGTAATTATCTTAATTTTAAACAAAGTTTAAAGCTATGACTTGTTTAGTTAATATATATATATATATATATATATATATAAAATGTATATAAGGTTTCTTTAGACGAGTCATAAAAGTCTTTGGAACCCTCCTTAAATCACGTTAAAATAAAACTTAGCATTGTTCCAAAAAAACTATTTCTCTTATTCTTTTAGAATATTAGTCCACAGGTTTTGATTGAGTTATGACAAAAACATCATTCCTCCAGATTCTTATGATTCTCCAAACCAACTGGGATTTCTATGATTGAAACAAACTTCTGATGTTTGAAACCTTGAAGCATTCTGATGTTTTATACTACTCTTCTGACAAATTTAGTCGAATCCTCAGCCTTGAAACAGGTTATTTAATGCAGGCCTTACAAAAATGTCATATTTAATAGCAATTTTCCTAAATCTATAATCTATAATCTACTAATTTACTAATATAATATACTAATCTATAATGTAACACTAATGTAACAAAGATGATTCTAATGACATTTCAGCAATGCGGTGATTCTTCAGTCCAGGCATTATGGAAGTCAGCGAGGCCAGCTTTTGCCCCAACACCAAACCTCAAATACAATGAGGAGAAAAAAGGATTCAATGACTTTTATTGTTTTGCATCTTCAAAACGAATGATTCTGGGATGCTGAACTTCCAGACCGAATTTTATATAAAAAGCGTAATTTGTAACTGGCCCATGAATGGAAAATGTTAAAAAGGGCAAAAGAACACAGATACTGGACAGAGGATGGATGAGAAAAGTGTAGGTTTAAGGTGTTTGGATCACAGAGAACATTATTTGTAAAAAGCAGGACAAATGACGGAGGAGTGCTTTATGCCATCTGTTAAGGGGGGTGGAGGAAAAACAGGCTAGGTGTTATTTGGTGCTGGTTTCCTCAGGGTGTGAAGAATCTTGAACACAAAAGTTTCTGATTCCATTTTATGACCCCATGCCATACCTTGTGTATGAGCCAATTCCATTCCTAAACAGAAATATGATCCCCAGTGGACTGGCTCAGATTATGCAAGACCTATTTAGGGAAGAAGGAGTCAGCTGGAAGTCTGTCTCTTATGGATTGGTCCTCCATATCTCAATCCCAGGATCTCAACCCTGTTGTGAGAGCAGCTTGAACAGATGGTCCATAAAAATGGTCTTTATGTTTACTCACAGGTGACAATGAGGCAAGTCATAGGATGAAAAATGATTGCCTTCTTCTCTTTGAGATGCAAAACATACAGGTACAACAGCTTGTCTGAGACGAGAGCACCAACGAATGCACCAGTGTCACCAAGGCAGTGGGATGTTCTACCCTCCCTACCTAAACGTTAGATCAATACCACCTGCTATTGTAGTTATTTTGTTTATAGCCAAATATTTTTTCTATAAATTGGTAATGAAGAACAATGACTAAATTCCAAGCAAGTATTCCACCACGAGTACGTTTTAATCACTGCAATCATTTTGTCCCATGAGCTTCATATCTGACTGCCAGCTCAAATTAATATTTGCACCCTGCACAATTGCATGTCTGATGCAAATTTACTTACAATAATCATCAGACTCAGAAAGATCCACATCTACAGTATACAAGTCACATTTATAAATTCCATGTAGATGTTACAACCCCAGTGTGTAACTATAGGTTTATCACCTGTAGTTGGATATGGACAAACAAATTACCTTTAAATGTGGCTTAGTTGGATCTCGTCTCTGGTCTGTGTGCATGAGTTTGAATGTTCTCCCTGTGCTTAATGGTTTCCACCTACATTCCAAAGATACTCACAGGACGCTGATTGGAGTTTCCAAATTGCTTGTACAACACACTGGGTTGGCACATCATCCAGGGTGTAACCACCCTTGTGCTCCAAGTTCCCTGTCATAGGCTTCAGGCTCCCCGTGACCCTGTACAGGATAAGCGGTATGGAAACTGGTTGGATGAATCTCATCTGAGCTCCTACCTGAGCATGAAATAAAGTGAAATGCAAAATGAAAATGGACCAGAATGCATTTCAAGGTAGGACCCAAAGGAATTCCAGATATCAGGACTGATGTAAGTTTCTAAAAGAGGCATTCATTAGCTGACCCATCAGACCCAAACCAATCTGGTCCATTATGTTTTATCAATTGTATCTGTAAAATGGTAAAAGGTATCAGGTTAGAACTCGGAGGCTCATTTAAAAAACACCCCAATGCTCACATCCTGCATGAAACCATTGAAAAAGCTCTTTAATCGTGAGTAATCCAAGGTCTTGTTTTTAAATGGTTCTTTTTTTTATCTACATCAACAGAAGAAGCTCATCAGGCAGGCAAGGGACTGCTCATTCACTGCCAGGCTGGTGTGTCACGGTCTGCCACGATTGTCATTGCTTACCTGATGAAACACACTTGGATGACGATGACGGACGCCTACAAGTTTGTCAAGATGCGACGGCCTATCATCTCGCCCAACCTCAACTTCATGGGTCAGCTCCTTGAGTTCGAAGAAGATCTCAACAACGGCGTCACTCCTCGCATACTCACGCCTAAGCTTGTTGGATTAGAGACTATTGTGTAAGCTTTATGACTATTTTTTTCCCCACCAGAACACTGTCTGTGCATGCCTCAGAGAAGCAAGCTTTTTTAAAACTTTAGCATGGATTTTGTAATATGCACATGTCTTCTCGAGTCTCTGAAAATGCTTGTCGGAAAACACAAAAGATTTTTGTTTGGTGTGTTTGTTGTTCTTGTACTATTTTTATACCAGCGTTAACCGTGACAAGCCTTAAGTGGCTACACTGTGCAATACTTTGCAACGGCAGTTCATCTGTATCTGTACATCAGGTCGAGGTGAACACCTTTGCCAGTCTCTGTTAAAAATTCTATATATTTTTAAAAACATGAGTCCTGTCTTCAGCTGAATGTAAAGCCAATGTCCTTGGCATGAACCTATTAAATACTTCTTTATTTTTTAAAAGAAGGATTTTTTTTTTCTTTTCTGGATATAATACCAAATACTTTATCTTTGACAAAATCTAAAAGGTTCTGTGTATGTCTCCTTGGCACTTCTACTAAGGTTATTCCTGTATTTTCTAATGCCATAAATATGCCCAAACATGACATCTATGCTGCATGTCCGCCTAAGATGTAAATATATTATATTTAAATATAATCCTCTTACTGTTATACGATATTTACCATATACTGTGGTTTTGAAATACACTGTGACCTTGCTCAATACTTCTGATATTACCATTTTCCATTTTTATGTGAAGGTTAGCAAACAACCAAAAGCTTATGGTGTTCATTTCCATCTTCTTTTCTATTAACATATAAACACAAATAGGCAGATTAAAAACTCTTATGCTGAGAATATTTAATCTGTCCGCCTATAAGCTTTGATTATGACATGCAATGTGCTGTCCAGTTCATGGGTAAAGAATGATCCCTCATGCTCCCAGAACCACTCATACACAATCTCAGTCCTGGAACATACCTGAGCCACCACAAGAAAAATTCCATTAGTGAGATATTCTGGTCATTCATACATTCAGGTCGTCAGCTGACTTCATTTTATTGCCACAAAACATTGCTGAGCCTAGGCCTGACCAGTTCAAGCAACCCGATCATAAGACTGCCTCCAGGGGCTTGTGCAGTGGCCACTATGCATGATGGGTGCATCACTTCTGCACCCTTCTTACCCTGACATGCTCTTGAATGGGGTCAATCCGACCACATGACCTTTTCATTGCTCCCAAGTCCAATCTTTATGATCCCTAGTAAATGCAAGCCTTTTTTTCTGGTTAGTCTCACTAACAAGTGATTTCTCATGGCCACACATGGGATGTTTAGTCCCAATCCTGAGAATACTCGTCACATTGTGTGTGGAAATGCTTTTACTTTCACTATTAAACATAGGTCTGATTTCTAATGGGCATTTTTTTACCATGCAACTTCACCAAGCATTTAAGTGATCTCTGATCATGCTCATTTATCATTTATTTATGACCACATTTTGTCCATGATGTTGATGGTTTAGCACTATCCTTGCAGATTTTTTTGGACATGTTTTGGAAAGTTTTTAACCCAATAATGGTAATTTCATTGTTTTCTTGTTTGATGCAGGACAATAATTTGCTGACTTGTAAATCTGTTTCTTGCATGTATACAGGATACCTTAGTTGATTTATTCACTTTACCTCCTTTACTTGTATACATTTGTTTCTCTCAAACATTTATGTATGGTCAAATGAATAGTGTTTATCAGGGTTCACGGTTTTATACACAGAGTTGCACACAGTTAAAAATATGTATATTTATGAGTGTCCCCAAAAGAAAGAGCAAAATATGTATTATGCGTGCCTCTAGTGTGATGTACAAGATCAATTTGTCTCTTTCTGTCTATGCATTACATTAGGTGTGATCTTTAAAGTGTGTGTCCTCACTGGCTCGGAAAAAGGTGCTATATTAACGGAGGCCTTCTAAACCTTGTTTGAGATATGCTCCGGTACAGTATCAAGGTTAAAACTAGTTTTATTTATTATGGCTACAAATGTTATTGAAAGACTTTCTCTTATATGATTTAAAAATAAAAAAAAAGAAAAGACTGTATTGTGATTTTTTTACAGGTGATATCTGAGGTGGGTATCTGTCAGAAACTGCTGCAAACTAAAATCCCAACTTAAACAAATCTCTTTCTGATTAAAGAATTATAGGTCACGTTCATCATACCAGTTTATAATTATCCATTGCCTGTGTGTCTCTGTTTGCTGGCCCATGCTCACAAAGGTCGAATTCTCTTCATAAGAACAGACCCAAAAATAAACCTGATGAAAGGTCCACCTTATTATCAGTATCCTGTGCAGGCCCACAGCACCAGAATAGCCCCAGTCTCAACACTGTTAAAAGCACCTTAGAGAATTGCTTTATAGACTTATTAGGCAAGGCAGCAGAGTGGACAACACAGAGCAGAAACTCAGAGTCCACATGCATTTAAAGTTCACAACATAAGTATTGCCCACACCGTGCCCACAAAAGGTTCTGTAAGCTCTATTTGGGTTTCTACTGGGGCACTGGTGCTATCCAAGTAGCTCCATGTGAACAGTCCTCTGGCACATTGTGCCACTCGTCATCCTGCAAAGCTTTTTCTCACAGAAAAAGCTGTTTGTTGTAATTAATACAAGTTTAATACATCTAGAGGACTATAACTACATTGCTGTTATGCATCAACACATCTTTTAGACTCAACAGTCACAGATGTGCAGAAACAGGAATTTTGCAATAATTAAGAGAAAATTTTGAATTGGACAATATCTGTACATCAGAAATACTTGTATTCCACAGAAAGAGTACAAGTAGTCAACTGTGATACAGTCTCAATTCAGTTTTGCTGAAGACTATGTTGTTACTTTAACAAAATACATGGTCACGAGCGGCTGCATTGTAGCATTCACATTAGCTCCCTCTGTGCTCCACGTCTCCGGTGACGTGGGTACTAACAGATGGTCATCATGTGGCAATGGCCTCATGACTAAATTTCTTGTTTTTACAAAAAAGCCAGGGACATGAATCAGAAGTAACAGTCTGTTACATGATCCCACTTCTCTCATATCACTGGAACAGCAAGTCTTATAAAAAGTGTTGTGTTGACATTTCATGAAATTTGAGGTTCATTTGAATTAAATCTCCTGCAGCATGACCTGTAAATTGTTTGAAATTTTGATAAAAAAAAATAAAAATAAATGCATCAGGGAATGGAAGAAAACATGGCACAATTTTACATATGGATCCATCCAAAACAATTCAGATCTTTAATTGGGACAAAAGGACAAGTCTCTAGACAGTTTAAAGCATTTTATTTACAAATAATTAAAATGACATTTAAATATTTGCTTTAATTGTATTCCTTTAGAGAGAAAGATGAAAAAAAGCCATTTCAATTCGATTCAATTTGAAGGAACAAAGCAAAAAGAAAAATAATTACTAGGGAGTGAACACATTATGACTTCTACCTTAAATCAAATATTTCTTTTGACAAGTCTGCCTTAAGTCAAAATTGTGGTGCATATACTGTAAGAAGATTTCCATAGGTCTTGGTTGTTCAAAATGTTCCTGCTCAGCGGTAAGTTCCAATTAATGAAAATAATTGGAGCCAAATTCCACAATCCTCATTCTGTGCAAAAAATGCGATCCAAGCTTCAAGAGACTTGTATGAAGCTTCTACAGTTCCACTGAGATAAACTGAGTTGGTATCTTTCAAAATTATAATGGATTAGGTACAAATTTAACTCTTTTCTTTCACCAGAACTAGCTTTATTGCTATCTGGAACTTTGGAATGTATTTTTACACGGAACGAAGGTTGTTGAATTTTAGCTCCAATTATTTTAATCATTTACGAATACAATATTCCTGGTGACAAACTTAACGAGTATATAGACACGTACATACATACATACATACATACATACATATATATACACACATATATATACACACACACACACATATATA
>JAOVVA010000026.1:6882112-6900086 GCA_028565275.1 Leiocassis micropogon
GTGTTAGTTGGCAGGCAGTTCAGCATAACAGTTGATGTTAATTGATGTTAATATGGAGTCCAGTTAGTTATTGAAAAGTGATCACTGATAAGTGATTCTTTTTGACCAACTAGTGAAACTATCGTAGTGACGAAGATAAGCTGTTAAACATTTGTTTGTTAAGTGTAAAGTTTATAAAGCATTCGGTTTCCCTCTCTTTAATCGCTCACTCCTCTAGGCTAATCAGTGAAAGGTGGATACCTCTTGGGACCACGATGTCTGCGACCTGGACCGTGGGCTCGATGTACTGCTCGAAGGCCGGTTTCACATACTTGTTGTACTGCTTAATAACACCCCCAATGTCGCGACCTCGCTCTGAGATATCCCTTTTCAGTCGTCTGACCAGCCGGATGTCCGAGTCTGTGTCCACAAACACTTTCATGTCCAACAGCTGGGGACATACACACACACAAACAAGGAAGTACATGAACACAATACCTGGATAACACTCAAAGTGTGCATTTATTCTAAGGTACATTTTGTATCGTTACAGATGTGTTGCTTTTTTTGGAGCTTGGATTGACTCGCTTTTACTACCTCAATTTGAGAAAAAAAAAACATGAAGGGCAGAAAGTAAACATACCTTCAAAAGTTCTTTATTTGCGAATGCCAGGATTCCCTCAAATATAACAACATTGGCCCCGTAGACAGTTTTCTGCAGAGAAAAGACAGACAGAAAAAAGACAGAGTGAGAACTTCACATAATTCAAAAAGGATGATAACGTTACTTTAAAGCTATAGCATGGAAATAGGAGGTTATGTATTATCGTACGAGAGATGCAGTTCATTATTAACCAATCACAACATCCTAGTTACTGCCAAGTCACCCTTGCTAACGGGTACATTCACATCCCATGACCGCTAACAACTGGGGAGAGTAAAAGTTAGCACATGCTCTCATCCCATTAGGTCTCATTAAAAAGTTATTATTTCAGAGCCTGGGTTCAGAAAACCACTTTACATACATAATCAGCTTTTCTTTAAAAATTATGACTGAAAAGATATGTCTAAATCATTATAAAAAATTACTGACAGTGATCCTGACAGTCATTCACTTAACCAATAGCAAAAGTCTAAGAACAGACAACCTTTCATTTAGGTGTAGACTGTAATACCACAGCGAAGCTGCAGAGGGCAGCACTGATACTCTTACACCTGTTACACCTAAAATACTGTAGATCAACAAGAAAATGAACAGAGTCAAATTTTGCCTTCAAAGTGGCTTCACACTGCTGTCTCGTGAACATTGCATATAGAAATCAAGGGTCTCTGTTTGTATTCATCCTCACTCGCACGCATGCACTTACCCACTCTTTGCGGCGTGAGTGTGTGGTAAAGTCATAAACTGGCACTTTAATACTTTTGCCCTTCTTCAGTTTCCTCAGAACTGTTATGAGCAACTCAAAGTCAAAAGCATCAGGATGATCGAAGTTGTACTCGTTCCTGGCTGCCAGTTCCTGCTGGTCTTTGCTCAACACCTGTGGTTAAGAAAAAAAATTATAATCAGCCGGTTGAGGAGGAAAGTGTTGGAGAAGGACAAAAAGCTGTTTAAACAACATTACCTTGTAGAAAGAGTCCATGGACAGCAGGACGACCCACGGAACATCCAGAGCCTCGATGATCTTATTGGCCACTGTGGTTTTTCCTGACGCGCTGCCTCCACACAGACCTACAAAACCAACCGACACACTCACATCACATCCTATAGACAATAAAAATTATGAACGTTTAAAATGATAGAATTGAAATCCATTGAGCTAATGCCTCCACGCATTCTAACCAGATACAAAATACTTTCCAGTGATCCAATACAGGCTTATGGAAAAGTCATAAAAGTCGCTGCAAGCCATGATCTCAGTGTTTGACTACCCATAAGACATCATGATTCGTGAATTCTTTGTGATCCGTAGCAAAAAAAAAAAAAAGCGTAGTGCAATTCTATCTTTGTTGATTGGATTTTGGAATATAATGCGTAATGCTTTTGGCCTGCATGTGTGTGTATCATGAGCATAAGAGCAGGTTTAAGCTGCATATACATAGTACACAGTCAAAAAGTTGGACACTCATTCTAATTCCATGGACTTTCCTGATTTTTATTTCTTTCTACAAACTCGAGTTGAGCTCTCGGTTAGAGAACGCCACACTCCTAATAATAATCTACAGCTATCTGTGACTAATTACATAACGAGCAGGTAATTCTTTGAGTATTGACAGCAGGACTTCATCAGTAGCCGGGCCTAGTCAAGGATGAAATTGACGCACCTATAACAAACGCCTCTTTAAAACTGGTCCCTGTGACGTTGTACCAGGGAGGACGTCCCGCTGTGTAGATGGTCCTTTTATTGGTCCTCAGAAGAGGTGGCTCTGTTTTACTCTGACTGGTGGTCCTCTTTCGTGGAGACAGAGATGGGGTCAAAGGGCACGTGCCCCTCAAAAGGCCATCAAGAGAATCCTCACCGCTGCCACTAAAGCGTGGGACAAAAATACCTCGGCTGAGTCGATTTACAACACACAGTTGAACGGGGGGAGGGGAACACAAACACACACACGCACATTACCAAAGAATGCAATCTGGTTTAAGTTTTTATATACGAGTACATACACTGATCAGCCATAACATTATGACCATCCGCCTAAATATTGAGTCCGTCCACCAAAACAGTAATGACCTGTGTGTTCTGACACCCTCCTACTGTAACCCATATGAACCTTTTCCTTAATATGAGCTACACTAGAAGCGAATGATGAAAAGGTGAATGCTGGTTGTGATAATAAGGGGTCAGAACACACAACGATATGGCTAATCAGTATCCCGCCGTCTTACAAATTATACTCCTTCTGATTTGTGTTTGTGGTGTTTAAACCTATCCATCAGAACTGCCTTGGTAGCACATCACAGCACCAATCCTAGCCCGGGCAAGGCTACAAGGTATTATTCCATGCAAGGCGTGAGAGCGTCCCTGAACTAGAGAACCCCTCAGATTGAGCTTCTCACATGGTGTTTTACTGTAGGTGCAGGAGAGGGAGTGAAAGTCTATCCTTCACGTCCACTCCAGGAATCCACACCCAAGCCCAGGAAAGACTGGAGCCTCATGTGAGTAAGGCTCTCATCATATGGACAGGACATGGACATTTGGACTCAGTGTTATCATGTTGCTGCAATGTGGTGTTTATTCATTCCTGACCTTTTAGGTGTTTATGTCGAAGCTTGTGTTGGAGTTTAACCCTCTTGTAGCAGAGTGTGTAAGAAGGCTAATAGATGGTGTATTAGTGGTATTTTAACATTACTCCCAGCCAGTGAGTGAACCTAAACAACCCAAAGAGCGCGTGAGAGTTAAACAAACCTTGCTTATGTAACCATGTGAACTATTATTACTATTATTATTATTGTTATTATTATTATTATTATTATTATAGACACTGGTGGTTACAGTTAGCCAGCTAGCTTTAGCCAGCGCGTTAGCAGACAATCCTTAGACGTAACAAACGTGTGATGGATTCAGGATGTGAACAGAGAGACACAGGGCTGCGTTCACCTGTCTGATCTGCCCGCGCGTTGCTCGTCCTCGTCTCCATCCTCCTTTCCGTGCATTTGGACATCAACTCGTCTCAGCGACACGGCCATGTTCTCATCGCATCTCACGCATGCGCACGGGTGTTTCCACATGCGCGATAGAGGAATACAGCGATCTGGTTTTATTTAACTAACTTATTATAAATCGTTCAATGCCCTTTTATTATGGCCAACATTCGTCATTTTTTTTGTTGTGTGTAATAATTCTTTCTTTACAAAAAAAAAAACCATATAGCCACGCGCTCGGCGGAAGTAGCTGGATGGATGTCATTCTTCAAAATTAAAGCCCTTTGTATTAAAGCTGTATTCGGCTTATATTTAACTTCAAGGAATCGCAATACGTGTATAATAGTTTTAATAGATGTTTAAAAATTGTTTAATGATGTATATATTATTTAAACTAAATATTTTAGTTATAATGACAAATCCTTCCCTGTCCGCTTTGTAAATTTGTATACTTACCCCAATTTATTTTTATTATAAAATGTACATTTCTCTCATTGCAGTTTTTCCCTGCAGTAAAATTCTTCTATCTTTCAGTCTACCCTACCTTTTTATGTCATGAACAGTCGTATAAGCATTTCACTGCATATCATACTGTGTATAGTGACGAATTTTACTTATCTTTTATAATAACATGGTTTATGGTGATTTTTTTTTTCTTTTAAGATTAATTAAATTTAGAGTGATTGCAGTTTTTGATGCTTTGTCATAATGTTTTGTTCTGGGTCATATTTATCTCATGTCTTAGCCTTGGGTATTATCTTTGTAGTCCTCTTGCACCCATATATTATAATAAAATCTTTGCTGTTTTAAACTGTAACAAAACACATAACTGCAGTCAAGGCAATAAATAAGCCAGTTATTGTATAGTGATGTATAAGGTACAAGAAATGTGGGATACTGAGTATACAGTAGTATACTGGTCATACTTTCTGCTGTAAAAGACCTGTGCAATACTGACCAGTATACTACTGTATACTCAGTATCCCACATTTCTTGTTTCAGGTCATATAAATAATTTACACAGGGGGATTTGCATATGATGAGAGGGTATTTACGGAATGTGAATATGTAGAAAAATAAATAAGTAATTGAACAAAAGTCCATCAAAGGGATTTGCATATGATGATAGGGTATCATGGTGTAACGGAATATAGCCGTTTTGAAAAATAAATAAATTATTGCACAATAATCCAGAATGTAAACATGTTAAAAATACATTTGGATTAGTGGTCAGGTGTCCACAAAACTCATTCATAGAACATTCCAATCAACAGATAATAATTGTACAGTGCTATTGATTACAGACAAACGTGCATTATGACAGCATTGTCGTGTCATCTAAATGAATAAAGCTGTAAGAAAAGAATTAATTTTAGCATGCCCTACATTAATCAAAGGTAACACATAGTGCACTTGGGTAAAACATCTAGTTTCAATCTCTCAGGACAATTGTTACAAGGCTAGAAATTGTGTCCGATTTTAAACATTTATCGTACAATTGGTGCCATTTGGATTTATTAATTAATTCCAATACTTAATTAAACAATTAATTAAATACTTTATGAAAAACATGATAATTAAATGCGCCGGAGGCTCGTGAGTTGAACGCCCCATCGCTAAGTTTTGGGTGGGGTCATCAATAAGGGGCGGAGTTAAGTTGGCGAATTGGTAACTTCGTGCTAACTTGTAAGGGTTCGACGTAAGTTTTCAATCAGCTTTAAACATACAAGAGGTATTAATGGTGGTATAAACCAAAATAGTGTTGACAGTCTCATTCCCATTTAGGTCTTACTTATAAACAAGCATAGAAAAATGATTGTGCGTTGCGCGTCTTTTTTTGTCGTCATCACTGGGATATTCCACAAACAATAAACCCATTTAGCCACGCCCACTAATCTTTCTGATTATTTGCATAAAAAGCAGTCTATTTCTAGGATTTTTCCCATTATGTTTAAGGATCTTGTGCAAAATTATATTTTAAAAATCCGTTTTATGAATGAAATTGTATATAACCACTCTATATGGGCTCACCAACCTCTGTTCTGTGAAAATAGTATTGTCTTGATTTTTTTTTTTTTTAGTAAACAGAGGTTAATCCTATCTAAAGGCCTGCGTGGGTTCAGGTTTTCATTAGAATCAAGCAGAAGTAAAATCTGAGTTTAGTGATAGGTGAAAGATAAAATGTAAGAAGTGATTAAACAAGTGGAATCAGGTGTAGCTCAAATGCAATCCTGCACCCACACAAATGTTTTTCTTGCAGATAAGGTTGGACACCCCTGGTATAGTCTTAGCTTATATATATATATATATATATATATATATATATGCTTTATCTGAGTCTAGAGACAGAACAGCTTTCTCTAAAAGGATTGTTAAACCTTACCTGGGCACTGAACAATTCCCTTTTATACTTCTAAATCAATCGCCTGATAATGATTTTCTGTTTATATCGAGAGAGAGAGATGAGTGTGTTCAAAATTCTTGGTTCCGACCAAATTTCTCTACAGAGATATTATAGTTTTGGTTACTAAGATTGGATTTAGAGTAGAGGGGACCTCCTTACATGATAGCAAGACAAACGTGTCGTGTGTGTGCGCGTGCACGAGCAGCTGGCTCTCTGCGTCTCAGCGCCGCGCCTTTGGCACAGTCTCTCCTAACAAACCCAGTCAAGTTCAGCGGTGGCGCATTGTTAACTTTCCTCGCTGTTCATAAGGGATTTGATTCCGGTTATTCTTTTCACTTTTAAAATGGACTGGAGGACTCTTTAGTACCTGATCTCAGAAACCACGAAATAGGGGATTAAAAAAAAGTCACTACACACCTTTTTGTTCATTTAACACTGATTAGCGCGCACGCCGAGGCTGGACTACAGACAGGCTGGAGCATGGAGGAGGCAGGAGCCAATTCAGAGAAATCTCACCTTATTAACCAGAGAGGCACTAAAACATACTCTCTAAAACTCAAAAGGTAAATATTTTGCTTTACGGTTTTACATAGGCAATTGAGCTGCGGTGTAAGCATGTGAAATGTGCATTTTTTAATGCATTGTTTATTATTATTATTATTATTATGATTATACCCTAAGCACAATAAAGCGTTACCTAAACATTATTTTTTCTATTTCTTAGTGAAATGTAAACGCATATCTGTACTGTAACCTGATTTCTATTAAAAACCTGAGTGTCTGCACTGCTGCATCATTCACAGATCTTTTTCCAACTAAAAAAATGTCCCCAAGTGTCCATAGTACACAAAAATGTCTCACTTTGTCCACATTAAAGCCACAGTAGATTGCAGAGCAAAATCAACACCTGCAGTGAGGAATTAAACCCTAGTCTTTACCTCCAGTTGGACGATATAGTGTTAATCTAACCTTTTTTTTTATTCCTGCAACTCTTAGAGATTGCATGCTGCATGGTCAGGCAGTGCGTGATGCTGTGTGTGTCAATGAACAAATTCATTTCCATGCATCATTTGCTTTTGGACAGCGCTTGACAAATGGCCTCGGGTTTTCACCTCGTATTATAAGATGAGGGAAAAAATGCATTAACGCCCTTATGTGTTTTAAAAAAGTGTTGTTTTTTTGTCGTGCTGATTTTTGCGCATAGATAATAAAAAAAAATAATTCAACGGATTTGCCATTTGTTAAATAAATACAGATAAAAGCATAGAACAATCAAAATGTTGCAGAATAAAGCTTTACCATATGTTTAGTTTACAAACATAATTCGATAAACAATAAGTAAAAAATAAATAATTTAATCTGTGCACTGGCTGAAAGAAAAATCACAAATAATTCGTTCTGGGGAAAAATACAGCCAATCTAAAAAAAGATATTTACAAATAAACTTTAATAAACAGTATGTTATATTTCATTTGATGACGTGTTTATTTGGACATTGAAATGTCCTATAATTTATTTTTAAAAATATACTATCGTGTTAATGATATTTCAGCAGAATGGTCCACTCATCATTAACAACAACAACAAAAAAAATCCACTATGGGTAAAATAAAGAAAATTGAAAAACGAATTCAGTTTTGAAGAAAGACTTTGGCTCAGATGAACAAGAGAATGTCTAAAAACAAACAAAATGTTTATTATAAGGAATGAGACTTTGGATTATTTTCATGATTTTAAACATGAATTACAAAACAACTTATGGTATATATAAATACATGTTTTAGTGTAGATTATATTAATGGGCCTAATTAATGCTGCATCATGGAAGAAGTTTTATAGTTTTATAGTCAGATTGAGTTAAGTAGCCTAATATTTATATATTAAGTAATATTTATAATTTATGATACTTGGGTTTATTAAGTCGTTCGGTGTGTGTGTTCGCGCACCAGTGAGTTAGTGTTGGGAGAAATGTCTGTAGTGTAATTAAAACTAAGTATAATAATTTGAGCCATGCAGCACCAATATTGCTAAAAGTAATAAGAGGCAAACTGCTAAGAGTTTTCTTTTTTTTTTCTCCATAAATTTACCAGTCTATCCATTTGAATAAATGCATAAATATAAAATGTGTGTATATATTATATAAAGACTATTAAAAATGAATATTTCTTGTATAGCGCTTTTAACCATAGACATTGTCACAAAGCTGGTTTACAGAAACAATTATAACAATCCAGGATGTGATGAGAAATGTCAAGGGAAAAACTCCTTGAGAGGAAGAAACCTCTATATTATACATCATGCTCCTTACTGTAAAAAAGAAAAAGGAATTTACGTGAACAAGACCTTTTTAATAAAGCGTCGGAATCATGATTCAGTTCTAATCTGGAGAAATTACGTTAATAACTATTTAATGATAGACACTGTGCATGTTATGGTTTCTTTGTGTATGATGATCTTTCTTTATTCCAAATAAATGAAAGTCAACGTTTTAGTGGCAGGAGCTGTAATTACGATCACACAAACACAGACTGTTGTCCCGGCGCGCCAATTCTGCTGTTCTTCTGCAGATGATTGAGTCATTTGCTTTAATTAGTTAAAAAAAAAAAACAACCCAAAACACCATACACAAACGGAGTTATTTGACGGAACTTAAATAAACGTAAACGTTGCGGCAGGTGAGAACCCAGGACAGATGTTACTGCATGCAAACGCAGATCCCAAAAAAGAAGCCTTTTTTACATTATAAAAATAAATATCAAATTCTGGCACACTCACTATGATCAGACCAAGAGATTACAGAGTGTTTAAATAGAATATAGTCGAGAAATTGTTCATATCATAATTCAAAGCATAAAACATAGGTATTTTATCGTTATAAAAATATGTTTATATAACTTGCTAGATACAAGAATGTATGGTGAGGTAAATATGCATATTTAATTTAACCCTGTTTTATGTTATTTATTTATTTTTAGCTTTTGTTTATGTGCACAGGCCTGTTTTTTTTTATTACAATTTTTTTTTCTATTGCTATCAGTGTAGAATTATTCACCCAAACTCGGTGCCCCAGGTGAGAATTGGCTACATGTCCTTTGGATAGGCAGTGCATATGGAGTGCATTTGTGGTGTATAGGGGTGGTGGGGTGGGATAGTATCATGTGTGTTACTCCCTGTGGGGTAATTACATTGAGGCTGTTTTCTGCCTGGCTGCTTCATTTCAGGCAGTGAAGGCCTGAGTGGTATGTGTGTGTGCATATGTGTGTGTGTGTTGGGGGTGCTTATCTCTTCTGAGGCAAGATTGGCCTTTTCCACTCCATTAGCTTCATCATAGCATCCCTCCCATCAACACTCATGCAGCAAGCGAGGCAGAGAGCCCAAAACGCAGACTCAGCAGCTATAGCCAATACTGATTTCACTCCACTCTGGTGTGTATCCCTATGTCACTCTCCTTAAATTCATGAGAACATCATGTCCGTGGGGTCCTCATGGATCTGGTACTTTAAAGATCAACGGTAATAATGCATAGCTAAACTGGACAGCAGTGTAAAATGTTAACTGATTTAATTCCATTTGTGGAAAAGTCATTTTTTCCAATCTAAAGAAGATATCTCAAGATCAAATGGTTATTAGGATTTTTTTATAGAGGGTGTTAGGAACTCAGGGTCCAGATTTTTACCAATAGTCTGTCAATTTGTCTGTCAGTAAATACTTTTAAATGCAAAATCTCAATAATAATAAGTGTTTCAGTTCAGGATTTATATTAATTCATCTGATTCATCTCATTATTATCTAGACACATTTTTCTCACACATACATGCAAAAAAATTCTTTTTTTAAAAAAATTTCTTAAATTTTTGTGAAGCTGCTTTGAGACAATGACCATTGTTAAATGCGCTATATAAATAAAATTGAATTGAATTAATGTATATACACTGTGAATGCGAAGGACAAGACATGATAGAAGGCAAGTTTTACTTGCTTTGTTTTTGTAACTTTGGGTTTTGGGTTATTTTCTATTATTAAACTTGCATAGTAGATACAAAACATCTGTCTCATTTTTGCAGTACATTTTCTGGTTCTAAAGAAACCTACCTGAGTCAGGTGTATGAGAATGGGGATGCTCCTGGGGCCATTGAGTTGAAAAGACCTGTTGGAGCCCACTGCCATGGAAGCACAGTTCAGTGGGAGGAGAACCGTGATAAACTGGAGGCTAAAAAGAAGCTCTACATCGCCTCGATGGTCTGCCTGTTCTTCATGATTGGGGAAGTGATTGGTAAGAGTCTGGTTGCTACTGTATCTAAAAGAACAGTGACCGAATCTTCTATTCCTAGTGCAAGTTTGTGTGTGGTAAGTTATATTATGCTTGTTAATTCTAAAGTAAATAATGAAGAAGGAAGGTGAGGGATTGGTGTGGTTATGTGTATAGTTAAACAATTAACATTGGGGTGTACACCTATCATGGGTGCCAATCATCTAGGGCCACTAAATGAAATACCTCTGTTGTGCAAAAACAAAAAAGAAATTGCTGTGCCATCTGGACATGTGTTCTAATTAAAGAGATAAGACTAAAATCAGACCTTTTGTACAAGGGGGTTGATATGATCACTGTGGCATAAAATAGTGTAGAAAATTTTATATTTCATATTTGAGATTTAACATTTGCTTGCATTGTTATAATTTATTTATCATATAAAAAGTAAATAACTATCTGTTTATTTCCATTTTTTTTTAAATCTATTTTTTCATTCCGGTTCATACGGTCTTACACTACTTCATATTGGTCCTGAGTACTGAATCCAAATGATGTTGGTGAAAACTTTATAATCATGAGCCTGAGATGTTTGCACTGCTAAATTAGACCTAGTATTAATCCTTGCACTAAGGCCTACTGCCAGTTTAAATTTTCACCTGCATATACTCTCATCAACTTCATTAGGTACACCTTGCCAGTACTGGGTTGGACCCCTTTTGCCTTAATTCTTCATGGCATAGATTCAACAAGGTGCTAGGAACATTCCTTAGAGATGTTGGTCCATATTGACATGATGGCATCACAGGCTACAAAATTGTTGACTGGCTCCTGTTCCACCGCTTCCCAAATGTACTCTATTGGATTGAGATCTGGGCCCGTATTCACATAGCTTCTTAGAATTCTCTCAGAGAGCTTCTATCTTAGTTTAAAAAGTCCTAACTGGGAGTCCAAGACTGAAAGTGATTTAGGAAACTTCTCAAAGCAACTCTGAGTAAGGAAAGTATAAAAACCTTGATCTTAGTGAGGAGGCGTGGTTGACCCTGTTGCTAGGGCTGATGCAGCAATTCAAGGACTGTGGTTGATTAAAAGAACCTCTGAACGACCTCCGAGTGGCCAGTGGCAAAGCGCTCGCCCTATCATCCGGAGATCGCTGGTTCGATCCCCGGGTGATGCTGTAACCTCTCACAGTCGAAGGCCTAGAGAGAGCTGATTGGCCGAGCTCTCTCAGGGGGGGAGGGATGAGGGGTACTAGTGCTCCCACATTAATCACGGCTCTACAAGCCAATCAGGGGCGTCTGTGAGCTCGCGCAGGTGGAGTGTTCCTCCGAGTGTGTTACGCCGCCCCCAACGGTGCGTGAGCGAGCAGTTCGAAAAGATGATCGGTGACGCCACGTGGATCGGAGGAAACACGTGGGTCGGTCTGCGGCCCTCCCGACTGATTGGCAGTAGAAGCTTAATGTGGGAGCCTCCAGTGACTGGGTGGAATTGGACACCGCTAAATTAGGGGAGAAAATCAGAAAATTCGGAAAAAGGTGGATACATTTAAAAAGAACCTCTGTAAAGGTCTTGAAATGCGCTCTTTGTGAAAACAGATTAAAGTATATGATAATTGAATATTCAGTGAAATCATAATGTTTGTATATAACGAATTGTATAATCATGGCTATAGGCTACTTTATGCAAAGTTTCTGTTATAGGCTAAATATCTTAGATAACTAAACAGCCAAATGTTGAATATGTGTCTACTTTTGAAGCAACCGATTTCCACCCAGTAGTCACTATATTTAAGTTCTTACATTTATTTGTCATGCTAATTTTATTACTTGTAATCCATTTTATATTGATGGGAGCAAAATGGGTCAGCTTTTACTAATTTACATGATTGCAGGACAGTTTACTTAAGTTGCCAACATGTTCAACAATGTAGCCAACAATCGAAGAGAAATGGAAGGAAGTAAAACAACAAGAAAACCAAATTGGACAGAAGAGCAGTGCTTACTTTTACGTTCAGTGTTTTTTTTTTTGTCCTCTGCTATAGAAACTCTTAAGCCTCTTAAAAGTCCTCCTCTCTACTCCTAACAATTTTTACCATATGAGCTGTTTTTAGAGCTAAGATGTTTTGTGATTCATTTTCATCTTTCCTAAGATTTAGTCCAAAATTTAATGGAAAATTCTAAGAAAATGTCACAATTCTATGACAGAATTTTCTTAGAACTTTGTCACTAGGAGCAACTTTTAGACTTAAGAAGCTTTGTGAAAAGCTTTGTGGGCTCTAGTGACTATGGAGGCCATTTGAGTACAGTGAACTCATTATGTTTAAGAAACTAGTTTAAGATGATTTTAGTTTTGTGACATGATGTGTTATCCTGCTGGACATATGTGATGGTCTCAATATTTAGGTAGGCCGTGGCATTTAAAGAATTCTTAATTGGTACTAAGAAGCTATAAAATTTCTCCCACCACCACCAGCCTGAACTGGTTTAGTTAATAGAATAGATGGATCCATGCTTTCGTGTTGTTCAGATAGTAGGGTCAGAATTTGGCATAAACATCACAGCAGTGAGACTCATCAGACCAGTCAATAATTTTCTAATTGTCTAGTTTGGTAAGCCCCTTTAAATTGTAGTCTCAGTTTAGTTAGTTTCAGGTACTCTGTATGGTCTTTTGCTGCTGTAACCGATGTACTTCAAAGTTGAATCTATTGTGCGTTCAGAGATGCTCTTCAGCATACTTCAGTTGTAATGAGATGTTGTTTGAATTACTGTTGCCTTTCTGTCAGCTTAAACCAGTCTGGTCATTGTCTTCCCAGGCATCAAAAAGGCATTTTCACCCAGAGAACTGCTGCTCACAGGATATTTTCTCTTTTTCACACCTTTTTCTGTAAACCCTAGAGATGGTTGTGTAAAAATTCCAGTAGGTCAGCAGTTTGGGAAATGCTTAGGCCAGCCTGTCTGGCACCAATAACCATGGCATGTTCAAACATTTCTTTCCCATTCTGATGCCTGGTTTGAACTTCAGCAGATTGTCTTGATCATGTCTACATGCTGCGATTTGATTGGCTGATTAGATATTTGCGTTAAAGTGCAGTTGAACCAATGTACCTAATAACCAGTGAGTGTAACTACAGTAGTTATTGGTTGTAAGTGATTTTGGCTCATATTAAATTACGAAAGACAGATCACTAATGTAATGTAATACAGGCCTAATAATAAATTGGGAACCTTTTGTGAATAATAAAGCGTAGTTCACACTACATGATTTCAGCCTGGGTTTATCCACCCTCTAATTCATTTTCTAATTCTCCGAATAATTACCGAAAATCTAATGTTTTCTATCATGCGTGATTTTCTAGAGGATGAATCATGTAGCATGAACCATCTGCGACTAGCTGTGTGTCCAGTGATGAGAAACAGCAAGCGAGAAACTGTGAGGAAATCGAATTCATTTGCTGTCATGGGCTGCAGATCAATGAATCAAGTTTATCCTCCATGTCTTGGTGGGAGAACAAAATGGAAGCAGAGTAGTAATGCTTCTACAGAAAGGTAGTTTTGTTTCAGGTTTTTGTTCAAAATGCTGGTAATCACATGACCATGTGGATCTACTCAACCATATACTGTTCTAAAGTGTCACCTAATTTGACCTGTACTATTCTGGTTCATATACTTGTTTCAAGCAAACTATCTTCTTTTTAATAATCTTAAAACGAGGCACCAAATATTATTGTTCTTGAATGTCAGCATCAAATGAAACAATTAACTGTTCCATTTTCTTCAGTCTATAAGGGTTTAAACTTGGCAGCAGACTATTTTATGTGCTATTCCAAGTTCAAGAAAATGCATGAAGTTAAAAAATATATATTTATTATTTATTTAAAAAAATACAATACTGTAAAATTATGAGGAATGTTCAAGTCAAACTGGGACTTGTGATAAATTTCTTGTGAATGAAGGTGTAAAACTGATTTACAGACTTGGTGCACAGTGCGGGGATGAGACTCTAAACCGAAGTAAAACATTTGAATGATGCAAACGTTTTAAAGAATGCTGTACATCTGTGAATGACGATCCCAGCCAGAGGTGGTTTGAGGCAGTTGTTGTCGTGAACATTCAGTAAGTGGAACGCCTGATCTTTGAAAGTTGCTAGAAAACTTGTCACCAACTGGCAGAAGATACGCACCTGTCTGTAGTAATTGTACACACAATTGAACTCTGCTGGGAGTTACTGCCAACAGTTGTGACCTTGCTCCAAGCCATTTCCACATGCTTGGGCCAATAAAGAAGTTCCTGGGAGGCCAGCGTTTCGGACGTTTCCGATTATTGCTCAGGCATACCGAGTAAACTTTTTACCTTGATGGTGGATATGTGCATTAGTGTAGCAGGCGATTATATGGAGAAATAAAGGTAGTTTAATCTCATTAGTGTTCTGTTATTCTGCACATTCAAAAGTCCTGCTTTGACTTGAACACTCTCCTCGCATGTGCGGATGGGTGTGTTTTGCACCTGATTAAATACAGTATGCCCAAGGTCCATCAGTGCACACAAGCCCATAAATATGCACAAATGCATACCATAAATTCTCACTGAAGAACGTCCAATAAAATAGAAACTCTGAAAGACAATCCACTGTAATTACATTCCAGGTAGTTCCGAAGCCAACAATACACTATTGACGGACTAGTTTATCCTGGCATTTTCCAAAGTTATTATATTTTTTACATTTACTTTCTGTCCTGTAATAAATTATCTGTTGTTTTCAGAACAACCCCTTTTTGTTACTTGACACTTTTACTCTAAAAAGGATTAAAGTCATTTTTTAAAAACTTTTTAAAAATCAATCTTTTATGCTTTGACATTCAGTCAGAATTTTTAGGTGCTTTAAACTAACCTCTATATGTTTTTATAGGCTTATTTGGATTCAGTTTCCTTCTTGAATGGACTTTTTTTAACCTCAGGGGAGATTAATGTTCTCTCTATGGGCCATAAAAGAAATTAACCATTTTTTTTTGTTTAGTGAGCATTTCTTGTTCAAGTTCATATCGTGATGGTGGCACTAAGCCCACTACCAACTAATGTGTCATGTACTGTATTAAATTAAATTAGGGGAGAATAATTTAAAACCTTTTAAGTATTTAAGTAATAACAAAGTACTCAACATGTCATACAGAATGCTTAACAATCATTATATATATATATATGTCTGTGCATTAGTGTGTACACGTGTGCGTATCTCATTCCTTCAGGTGGTTATCTTGCCCACAGCCTGGCCATCATGACCGATGCTGCTCATCTGCTCACAGACTTTGGGAGCATGATGGTTAGCCTTTTCTCCCTGTGGATTTCTTCCAGACCTCCAACCAAGACCATGAACTTTGGGTGGCACAGATCAGGTAAAATACCCACTTAATGGGGCAAATCTAGCTACCAGCCGCACAAGCGTATTAGGCTAATGGTGCTAATGCCTATACTGTAATGTTGTTGAGTATCATATTAGCTGTGAAGTGTGGTGGTTTAGTTTTTGTGTTTTACAGAGATCCTGGGAGCGCTGATATCCATAATGTCTATCTGGATAGTTACTGGGGTGTTGGTGTACCTCGCTATTGAGAGAATTGTAAAAAACGATTATGAAATTGAGGGCAAAGTGATGCTGCTTACATCGGGATGCGCCGTCGTGGTCAACATCATGTGAGTGAAATAAAACGGCAATGTTACTCCACAAAGCACAATAATTAATATAATTCAGTAGCTTATTTAGAACAACCCACAGATGTGATTACATGCTCACTGCATGGCACTTACACACTCTAGCTGTGACCTGGCTATCATCAAGCTTACCTTGCCATGGTAACTTGACAAATATTAACCCGGCTTATTGAGTTAGTGTGCTTCAAGGAATATCCTCCTGCTCAAGAGCTCTGATGTTGACTTGGTTTTGATTACACTGCTGTTTTACAGAATGGCGTATATCCTCCACCACTCCACCTCCTTTCATGGGAACGACTCTGGCTATCACAAGATCACTGAAAATGGGATGAGTCCTGTGGGTCATGGTCATTCCCATAGCCTCCTGGGCAGCCACGGGAACACCAGTGTCCGGGCAGCGTTCATCCATGTTTTGGGTGACCTTTTACAGAGCTTAGGGGTGATGGTAGCAGCCATCATTATCTACTTACGGGTAAATAACTCAAATCACTGCATACAGTCACAATAAAATGGCCTGGTATATGCAAAGAAGAATAAAATGATTTACCTATTTATTTATTTTTTTGCACTACATTATATGGTCAAAAGTATGTAGACCCCTGATCATCATCCCTAAACTTTTGCTACAAGGTGGGACGTACAAAAAAAAAATCTTTATACACTGTACTAGTGCCTGACCTCAGTAATGTTCTTATAGCTGAACTGAATGAGCACAAATCCCCACAACTATGCTCAAAAATCTAGCAAAAAGCATTTCCAGAAGTGTATTATAACGGCAAAAGGTAATAAATCTGAAATGGGATGTTAAACAAGGATGTATAAGTGTGATGGTCAGGTGTGCACAAAGTTTTGCTGTTCCAGAGAAGAATCCAATTGTATGGCATGTCTGTAAAAGTAAAAAAATAAAAGTGTCCTAATGAAAAGTATAATACATTTTAAAGAAAACTAACTTAATGCTGTTTCTGTTTTAGCCGGAATACAAAATAGCTGATCCCATTTGCACATTCCTGTTCTCTCTGTTTGTCCTGGGGACAACAATCACCATTCTCCGTGACGTGTTCCGCATCCTCATGGAGGGTAAGTTTGTTTCCGTGTTTAATTTATGTTATTCAAATGACCTTGATGACTGAGAGCTATCCTACAGCCAAAACAACATATTCTTCTGTGAAAGCACCAGTAATTAGTTTCAGACATTTGAATGTGAATAAAAGAATACGTTTTAGACTAAAGTCAGTACAGGCATTAAAGAGTTTGTAGAAATAGTTAAAAGGTTAAAGCTAAAAATAAGCTGATCAGCTTTAATGTGATCAGTGATGATATTATTTCAGGTTGAAGCCCATGTACATGTTTGCCTGCAGCCAAGATGAACCCCACCATTTTGTTTTTAATAATTTTGTATATAATATTATATAATATATAAAATAATATGGTATTAGTGTCCACTGGATTAGTGGCTAAATATTAGGAAATTGTACACTCCTTGTTCAGTGAATCACTGATGAGAAATAGAAAAAGTAGACTGGATAAAGTTTTATTTAAAACGACTGCAGCACGTTAAAATTTACTTCAACGCTGTTATTTCAGCAATAAAAAAATATTAAGTAATCCCACTAAAAATATTCAGTTTAGATTTTCTAATTTATATCTGTTGGTGCAGGTGTTTGTTTACATTGAATAGGTAGCTTATTTTAAAGTAGGTTATTGAATCTGACACATAACTTTACTAAACATTTTGATTTCACTTATAGTGCAGGTTAAACTTCAGGCAGATATCCAAGTACTGTAAAAGTTCTGTCCAGCCTGTTTTGGGTGATGCTGAGGGGGGAAAAAAGGAAAAATTCTGGTTTCAGGTCCTTCAATGCATGAAACGTAAAGATATCGTTGAAAGAGCGAGTGCTGACCAATGTAGAGACAAAACCTTTCTTTTACAGTGGCTTGCAAAAGTATTCGGCCCCCTTGAACTTTTCCACATTTTGTCACATTACAGCCACAAACATGAA
>JAOVVA010000026.1:6914821-6925605 GCA_028565275.1 Leiocassis micropogon
TCCCCGTGTTTGGTGGGTTTCCTCCGGGTACTCCGGTTTCCTCCCACAGTCCAAAGATATGCAGGTTAGGCTAATTGACATTCCCAAATTGCCCATAATGTGTGTGTGTGTGTGTGTGTGTGTGTATGCGTGCCCTAAGCCTCCTGGGATAGGCTCCAGGTCCCCGCGACCCTGAATACAGGATAAAGCGGTATAGAGTGAGTGAGTGAGAGAGAAATTTTATTTGTCTAGTCTTTGTGGCCAGCTTGTTTGTGTCACAGGCATTCCTAATAAAAAAATTAACAGTAGGCAGCGTCATCATCAACTTTTACGTCATACTGTGAGGTAATAATAAATCTTCGTTTGATTACCATCTTTAGGCGGATGTATGCGGGGTGAAGTAAACCTCTAGTTTTAGATAAGTTACCTTTTTTAGAAGAACGGTAGAATGGTTTGCTATTGTGTAAATGTGTTAACATTTAAATTCATGGAGGCTGTATCTGTACAATATACTGTATGATAGTACACCCAAAGCCAAATATATATTTGGAAAAAACAATATATATAATATAAAATTATGAAAATGTGTACATGGATTAAAAATAAAAATGATTTCTTTACTCATGTCCTGGGATAAAGATCATATTTGCCTTTTAATAAATGTATGCACATTGCCAATGTGGTGACCATTTCACGTATGGTTGAAAATTATTCCTCATGCTACCAGAAGCACTTTTTCACAGTTTGAGTCCTGGAATACACCTGTGCCACCAGGGAAGAAAAACTCCAAAGATGTGATAATGCAGTTATTATTCACTATTGGTTATTCAGTACATTCAGGTCATCAGCTAACTTTATTGTATTGCCACATAACATTGCTGAGCTTAGACCTTACCAACTGAAGCCACATGAACTATTGCTCCAGAAGTACAATCTGTTATTTTTCTGATTAGACTCGATAAAAAGTGGTTTTCTTATGGCCACACAGCTGTTTAATCCTATTCCTGTGCGTCCTGTGAAAATGCTCTTATTTTGCTCTTATGCTTTTTATTATTTCTTTTACCATTTTTTTTACCATTCAACTCAAAGTCTTTAAGAGATCTCAATTCATGTTTTTATTCTGATCACATTTTTGTCAGCAATATGTTGCGGATTTTCTGGATTGCCTCTGGATTTTGTAGTATCAGTGATTGGGTACCCATGATCCTCTCACCAGTCATTTTCAAATGTTATTATATGTGTTTTTGTGTAAAACCAGTAAAAATCATCTGATCGTAGGGTTAACACAACGCCAAGAGGGAAAGACATAAGAAATTATTTTTAGAAAAGCAACTGTTGCTGCACATCAATTTTATAAACCATTTACAAACCATTTAGAGTACAATGTTGTACAGTGCGAAAGATTATTCATAAGAGGAAAGCATTCAGTACCAGCACATTCATCCCAAGGTCAGACCATACCATGAACCATGACCATGAATTGTCAAAGTAATTCAACAGGACCTGAGCACCTTGCAGTCAATAAGCCAACCATGAACTCCTCTGAATACCTGAGTATTCTAGAGTCAATTGTGAGACCATCTTTCTGACACCTTTAGTCAAAATTGGGTCATGCAACAGGACAATTATCTGAAGCACACCAGTAAATCTACATCAGAATGGCGGAAAAATATCAAAGAATCAAGGTTTTGGAATGGCCTAGTCAAAGTCCAGACCTCAACCCAATTGGCAAACTGTGGCGGGACCACTACAATAAGATTATTATGTTTTTACACAAAAACACATTTAGTAGAATTAAAAGAGTAAACACTAATTTTCTACTGTTTCTAATCACTGTTAATGTGCTAATGTTATGACTGATATATGCATATGACCGTAGGCACATATGTACAGTTGTACAAGAATTTATTCAACCCCCATTGAATTTTTTTTGCCAAAATTAATAACTTGTAGCTGTTTGTAATAAATCAATAAAACGCAAGCAATTTAAATACTCAACACAACAAATAGAATAAGTGATTTCTAAATTCAATATAAATGGCCCCATCTCCTCATTAGAGCACAATTTTGTAAATCAGGTGTTGTCTTAAGAATGGATTAGATGCCTCAGCTGTACAGTATTTGATTTAGCACATCAAATAATTAGACTTTCTAGAGATTTGTTGATGGATATGTTTGACTACATGTCAGAAATGGCAAGAGAAGTGAGTGAAGAATAACGTTAAGACAATATCAGATATCAGTGTTGGTGAATGCACGAGTTTCCTTTTTCAAATTCAAATGATTTCCCTCTATGCACATATATAACATCTTTTATTTCAATGAACAGGATTTGGTTAATAAAGTACTTTAACAAAGTCTATACAGACATTGTATAGTCTAACATAAATAAAAAAAGTATGTATTAAAAATGTGTTGGTTTTTGACACATAGTAGTCATACTCAGGCATATACAGTATTAAAATTATAGATCTAATTGAAACCTAGAGTAGGAACCCCTTACAATACTGATGTAGTCTATTAGTACTCCACTGTCTATTGATCTTTACCCACAGAACTAAATGCAGATGCCATGACAGTGTACACCAAAGTTAATACAGCATGAAACATCACTGATACAGAACCTCTAGTCAAAAACACTCTTATCTACATGGACGACAACACATGCAGCAGGTTTCACACAATAGTGCTGGAACAAAAATTTGGAAAAAAAAGAGAAAAAAAGCTTTTATTTCAATCTAAAGAATTGGTGCATGAGATAAATAAACAAGGTAAATATTGTGAAACATACTTTTGAAAAAAAAAATCTTCTGGGGAATGGCCTTCAAACGACGACTTTAGGAGATTACGTAAAACTGACCAGCCATTCTGGAAGTGCTTCTTTAGCTTAAAGGGCAGAGAGTTTTTTCCCCCCAAAATTTGATATCGAATAAACTCCATGTACATACACAAGCACACACAACAACCCAAAGTGCCTTCACACATGCCCATCAACATTTTTTTTTATCCCTGGAGGTGCTGTAATGCTAAACGTCATGTAACCCTCTGGCTCACAAGACCAAGGTTCACAAATTCACATTGGTTCACCTAGATGAAGTGGCTTTTTCACCAGGCACATTATTTTCAGTTTGGTTTGACTGCTGTTTTAGACATAAATGCAGAAAAGCACAGTTTTCTTGAGTCTCCACTATTGCAGTAGCAAAGGATTAAACTGTACACCTCTGACTGCCATGTCAGTCAGACCCTGTGCAACACAAACACACCTAAAAACCACAGATATTTAAAAAAGTAAAATGCTTAAAAAGTTAATTGAAAAGTATCACATATCAGAGGAATGGCTTGGTGATCATTCACATCGTTCTCAGCTTGAGGTTGTGGCCTCATTCCCTGGAGCCTCTGCTTCTGACTCACTGCTGGAGCTCTCACTTGTCCTGCTGCTGCCGCTCTGCCTGTCAGTGCAGTCTTTCTCCTTTTTACTCAATTTGCACTTTCTGCTCTTTTTTTCATCATTTGTTTTCCTCTCTGATGTTTCTGGGCATACGGATTCACTCTTCTGAGCATTAGCTGGAGGCTGTTTGTCCTGCCAGGTGCAGGGATCCTGGGGGAAAGGGAGAGTCGGATTTGGTGCGCGCGTCTTCTTTGGCTTGAGCTTTCTGCTGGAGGTGAAACTCTTGGCCTTGGACGTGACCACAAACCAGTCCTGGTCACAAGACAAGCTTTCAGGTAATCCTCATGCTCTGGTGACTACTTAGCAACTGGTTATCCACACAGTCATAAATATGATTTTCTAAATACTGAAATACTTTCATCTGTAAATACAGTGGACATACTAAGATTTATGGAAAATGTAGATAAAGCTCATTACATTTGAAAGGGAAAAAGGTGCTCTTTTACCTGGGAATGAACAGAGTTGATGTGGTATTTCACACCACTCTCGGAGTTGAACTCTTTCTTACATATCAGGCATGTGTATTTCCCGGCCTGAAAATTGCCCTACAAAGAAAAACTGCATTCTGAAAGAAAATACTGTATGTCCCCCACATATGAACGAGTTCCATTCCGAGAGCTTGTTCGTAAGTCCAATTTGTTCGTAAGTCCAACAAACATTTTCTAGATACTAGGATACTAACACAATTGGCTACACACAGTATATTACAGTACAGTCAATTGTTCTTGATTTGATCCGATTGATTAAGCAATGCTTTCCGCTGTCTTTTTGGCATTTACTGGTTTAGGACCTGCTTTTAGTTCTGAAGTGCTTCATGAATTAAAATGAACATGCATGTATTTTTATGAACACTTATTTTTCCCATAAATTTAGCCCAGAGATTCTCTGTGACCCCCAATATGCCCCAGGTGTTCAACATTCACTGAATGCAAAAAGAGACGACTAAATCCACGATTAGATTATTCAAAGTACGGTCCAAGGTAAATTAAAAGTAGTGATTTCTTCTTACCATGGTGCAAAGTCCCAGATGAGCCTTCAGACCTGACACACTTGTGTAGTAACAGCCACAACCCTGCATTAGTACAGGAACAAAATAAGCATTTAAGGAAATTTTTCAAATAAAATGTCTGGACTGCAGAGATATACTTAAGTGTTCAAACCTTGTTGGGACACTGCATTTTTCTGTTCAGCTTCACCTCATTCTTCCACTTTCGCAAGACCTCCTGGCTGAAGGCGGGCAATCCGGGGCGTGAATAACGTAGCTAGCGTCATATATATATATAAGTCAAAACAATTTTATTGTCATCCATCATTATCTATATAGCTACTAAATATAAGGTGAAATACAGTCCATCATCATGTATATAGCTACTGGATATAAGGTGAAATATATCCCCTTCATTATCTATAAAAAAAAGCCTAACCCTACAAAGTACATAAGTAGATTTCATAAGTACAAAACCTTCCCCCAATAATAAAAAAGCTGTTATTTACCATTGACAACAATATCTATCTAGTAATATTTCATCTGATTTAGTTTTTTGTTTCCTCCTACAGGATCCTATCTGTATTCCTATTAATTTAGGATGCATTAGATGTGCCCGCAACTTCATTTGCATGGAATTTAATTGCACACTCATAAGTATGTTTTAAAAAATGTACAAAGCCATCTGTTGAATTTTGGAATTAAGTAAACGTTTTACGTGTTACCATGAAGGGCATGGAATGAAGTGAGATCAATGGTGTGAGATCATTATTATTAAGTAGATTTCAATTGCACACTCATAAGTACACATTAAAAAATGTACAGTACCATCTGGTGAATTTAGAAGAACTAATGATTTTTTTTCAAGGTCAATTTTTTTATGATATAAGGGCGTTTTCTATTTAAATTTCAAATTAGCATATCTTCTCTTCCCATGGGCCGATTGTGATGAAACAAAGCCTATATGTTACCTCAAGCACAGACAAATACACCTGTAAAAAGCCCATAAAATCCGTTCAGTAGTTTTTACGTGATGCGTGCACAAACAAACTTGATGGTTCTTCGCAAATATCTTCAATGTACATGCCAACTTTATAGTTTTATTATATTTATAGATAATAGATAGATCATGTGTTTAGTACAAGTAATGTATTTATAATTTTCACATCCTTAATATAACTATTGTTTATTATTAACTCAGGTTAACTTAATATATTTTCAGTAAAGTTTGCAAAGTGGCTCTATCTTCCATTGTACAAAGATAAATCATGAAGAAGAGGTTTTGCTACCACTCTCATCAGAGAACCTAACTGCTCATCCTCCTACCTTCCTGTCATCGGGGACCAGGTCTCGCTGCACCTTCCTCTTGGGCCACTCCTTGAACAGCTCCTGGTTGGCGATCTCACGCAGATGGAAAATAGCCACCTGGGCAGATGTGCGTTTGGCCCTGGCACCAGATTCACACTCCATACCGGATGCCATTTGGCCATTTGCCTCAGTCTGTTGGGGTCCCTGTGGTAAAATTTCATGATGTGCTTTTATTAATTCAGTCAGATCATGTTTTTGTTGGGTAACATTATTTATGCTTAATGCATAGAAACAAGCACTGATTTTACTACACCAAAGAAGTATGGACTTTTAGCCCAAAGTAGTATTAAATGATGCTTTTTTGGAAGCGTTTCCAAACTTTGGATCAAACCCTTAGTTGTAATCTTTAACAACTTTTTTGATAAACTATAGTAATTTATGTTGTATGGCATCACATGTTGAATTGACTTCAGCAGCATGGAAATAAAGTATATAAGAATGAAAGTCCCTTATTAACTTCATTAATGACATACATCCAAAATACATTCACTTGTTATATCCTCTCTCAGTATGGATGAGGTAAGGGGGCTCACCGGATCGTGCTCCGATCTTAGATGGTACTCCAGTCCTGCTCTGGAGCGATAAGGCTTCCCACAGTGTTTGCAGTTCATTAGGAGCTTCTCCAGCTCAGACTCCGCCTTACCGCATTTCTTCATGTGATAAACGTAACCCATTATACTTGTGAAGCTACCAGTACACCCCTGAAAAAGCATTAACAATAATGGGTTAATCCAATCGTTAAAACCTTCAGAGACCTTAAGATTTAAAAGTCTGTGTTGGAATTTTTTTTTTTATAAATAAAACAGCATACAGTAAAAGAGCAGCTTGTTCAGAATCTATTAACTTAATGCTGCTGTAAAATGCTTACGTACCTCTTTTGAACATTTTAATTTTCCCAACCTTTTTAGCACTTTTCTCAGTTTTTCTTTCACTGCATGGTCGTCCAGGTCACGTCCATCATCCGGGGTGGGCTAAAGAAAAAAATATATGCACATATAAACTTATTTCAATCACTATAAGCGTCCTTATCAATACAGTGATTACTGACTTAAAACTGATCTGGGATCTGTAGGTTTATATAGGCTTAGAATTTTACTCAGAGATGGACTTAAAAATCTTGGGTAGAGTTTATGGACTTTGCACATTATGTGTGCAGAATGTAATGGATAGTAATGGACGCACTAAAAAGGAATGCACAATTCACTTTTAGTTTAAATTCATTTGTATTTGTTTGGTATAAGTTGGGTTTGTGTATGTTATTGTGCAACCACATGATGTTTTTAAGGTTTGATTATGAAGGGGCATTCCTACAGTCCTGAACAGACCATAGGAGAGTCGTAGGTGATAAAATCTTAACTGTAACATTTAATGAGTGGAATGCCTGATCCTTGAAAATCAACAGATTTTCAAAACTTGTCACCACCTTCCAGAATAGAAGAATCATTTAGGGACACCACTTGCACATTGCATGAATATGGTTGCAACATCCTTTGTACCGTTATTGCCACACACCCCTTATAGTCCTGACCTTGCTCCAAGCAATTTTGACATGTTTGGGCATTAAAGGAGTTCCTGGGAGGCCAGTGTTTCAGTGTGATAATGGCTCCAGCGTACTGAAAAAACTTTTTACCTTGATGGTGTCCAAGCACGAGTGAAACTCTGGGATAAGTGAATTAGTGTAGCAGAGGATTATATTGAGAAATAAAAAGGTTTTTAATTGCATATTTGTTTTCTGCTATTCTGCACATTGACTTTTTAAGGAATATCGATATACTGAAACCAGATGCAAAACAAGTAGTTTTTTTAAACTCTATTTTAATTAATTAATTAATTAATTAATTTGCCTTTTTTTATGTCAGTCTGTTTTAATCAGAGTCTGTGAGAAATCTTGTCTCTGGCCATGACTTGCAAATAAACACCAAGGCCACTTTGTAGAAAATATTGAGATACAAATGGTACTTCGTTATAATTTATTGGTCCATATCGCCAACCCCTAACCTGACTGTACAATATATTGACCAACCCTTGTATAAAGCCTTAATGTTATGTAATACTGAATTAAAATGCAGTAAGATAATTATTTAAGCCTGTTCAGTAATCTGATAAAAGCACAGTTTAGAGAAATAAATTGAAAGAACTTGCCAGTTTATTGTGGTCAGCCATGAGGTGGTACTTCATTCCAGTTGAAGTCTTTAGTTGTTTCCCACAATGTGTGCATTTAAATACATGCTAAAATAAAGTGTGAAATTAGTCACAGGACAAGCTTGACTCCTACAAAGATCCCAGTAATCACCACTACATGCATTTACCAGTTTGCAGGCTACCATATGTTTTTTTAGTCCCTCCACTGTTTTTCTTCCTACACGTTTACACTTGGGGCAAGTCACTCGGCCCTTGGCTAAAATCTGCAGCTGCCAAGCCTCCTCTTGACTTCCTGTCAAAATATCAAATAATAAGTCACCATTGTATAATTAAAGCTCAGGTATTATACTCCATTTCACTTCTTTTCCAAACACACTGCTTCAGTGTCTGTCCGCCTCTGAACTGTTGCTTTTTGGAAGTGTTTTCCTAATCAAAACGCAAGTCCATAAGTGGGACCTGTTTTCAAGCTTTTCCCACTCATACTGTATTTCTAATAAACACAATAAGAGTACAAATACACATGAGATTACTAATCCATGATGACATCATCAACGTTTAGTGATTTAAAAGATAAAACACAACTAACAACTGAAGAAGGCTAGGATAACTGTTAGCAGTTAGCTGCTACCTGCTAGTCCTGCCTTATTTACAGTAGATCTTCAAAATAGTAACCTTTTTATTAGATAATGGCAGAATTGGGCGAAGCTGAACATCGAGCCAGGGGATGGTCTCTTGGTATGTGAGGCTACAATAGCAGGGAAATCTGATTGGCTCCAGTCAAGACAAAAATAAAAAAGGACAAACAGCTGGGATTTTTTCATGCTTTTCATGCGTTTACGTAGACTGGAGACCCGTTTAAATGTCTACAAATGGTCTGTAACCATGACTACAAATTGAATTTTGCATAACAGTACCCTTTAAATAAATCTACAGTGTGTATGTATGATGTCGTATAGAAACCCTTGCACACTGTCATGTCTAGGGGAACCCTTTCACATTAAACATTATCCCAACTGTATGTACAGTAGCCAGCCTAACTAAATTAGGAAGGTATTTTTTTTTATTTACCTGGAGGGTAACTCGGTATCTCCTTCTTCATGCAATAGACCTCAGACCTCTGAGTTCTGCTGTTAGCTAAGGAACTCCTCTGAGTGTACTGTGCTACAGGAACTATTACGGGAACTGTGTGGAGGAAGAACATGTGACCCATTAATCAATCTGACAAAAAAAAATTATGCTTTACTAAAACATAATATATAGTAGATGTCTGTATCACCTTTTTAGTTCTTTATAAATTGCCTGGCCAAAAAAAGTCACACACTTTAAAATCTCATTTAATTGTCTTTAGTTCTGATTACAGCACACGATGTGGTGGCCGGCTCATGTTACCAGAACCACTCTTTATGCGCTTCCCTACTTACCCTGATGCACCCATCACTTTGGAATAGGATCAGTCTAAACTCATCAGACCACATGAACTTTTTCCATTTCTTTCCAAAGTCCAATCTTTTATGCCCACTTGCAAGTTTAAGTCTTTTTTCCCTGATTAGGCTTTGATTAGAAAAGTGGTTTTCTTATGGCCACACAGCTGTTTAGTCCCAATCTATGAACCTATGAGTTCTCCTCCCATTTTGTGTGTGTGAAAATGTCCTACTTTTAATATTAAACCTAGCAATGGTATTTACTGTTGCTATTTTACCACGCAACTTCCCCAAGTGTTTAACTTTTCTTCCACAAAGTTGAGGGTTCAGCACTATCCTTTAAGGTATTGATAATATGTTGAATGGTTCTTAATTCAAGTTTCAGTCATTACAAATCTCCTTAGTTTTCTTTGCTTAATGCAGCTCAATAATTTAACCCATCTGAAATGCTGACTTTTTTGGCCAGGCATTGTAACTTTCTTTGTGTTCTTCTTCCTTTTTTTTCAGAAAGTCCGGATTCTGTACCTCCCATGAATTTAATCTAAAATAAATCCTTTTGCAAACTAACTTTTTTGTGCAAACCTCTTTTTTATTAAATAAAAAAAATTTAATTAAAGCCATCAAAAAAAATCAGTAGATTACTGTATTTAACTAAATTAACATTTACTCTAACATTTACATTTACTCTAGACACACATAGAGTTGCAAAATGGGTCAAAGCACTTTTGCTTCTTCATCTCAATTTGGTGACCTTTTTTTCTCCTTTGGCAAATGACTCTGCACATGCTGTGAATCAGTATGCAAACCACACACATGTACTGTATAATGTTATAAAATCATGGCTTGGGTGACTCCGCCTGCTTTCATTTCAAGCTTACCTACAATATACAAGCATCTTGACCTTCTAAAGAGTTTCTTTAGAAGAATGAAGAAATGTTCAATAAGGCGGTAAAAAATGAAGGGAACACTTAATCCTAGTTTGACTTCAATATACAGATTATATATGCTGCGTTCAAGTCAATCTGTAACCTTTTTCTCGTGAAATTCTGTACTGTAGTAGAGTATCAGTTGACAAATAGAAAGACTTATTCTCCTTTATAACTTTTTATCATTGCTAATCTTCCATTAACATACAGTGGAATGGAATTGGATTGTGAGGATAATTGGTTCCGGAAGTGTGCTTGTATATCAAAGACTCCTATAACAAAGTGAATTTCTCCCATAAAAAATAATGGAAACGCTGATGATTTGTTCCACAACCCATAAATATTAATATAAAAATAGTTAATAAAGAATATAGAGTAAAAAAAATAAATAAAAAAATTTACCTGCACTTTACCTTTGAAAAGAATCATGGCTGTAGTGATTGAGACCAGAGAGAGGATATGAGGAAAGGGGGGGGGGTAGAGAGGGGCTGCTGTGTAGGACTACTTTTACACAC
>JAOVVA010000026.1:6953875-6972884 GCA_028565275.1 Leiocassis micropogon
ATTTTTTTTTTTTTTATTAATAAGTTTTTCTTTCACAATTCTTTCCACTCTCACAGTTTTACTGCAATAAATTAATCTTAGCAAGTAAACATATCTTGAATCCAGTCAATATTTAGTATATTTTCTCCTTATTAGAAATAAGAAATGAACAATAAACCAAAAACAAAGCATATTTGATGACATATTACACAATTTTTAAAGAATAAATTACTTGGTTTATTGGCAAATATTTTTTTAAATTTCTTAGAAATGTCTAAAATTAGACAAATTATCTGTTAATATAACAAGAAATTTATGTTCAAAATATGTCAAGAAATCGGCATAACAATCTTATATTTGGTTGCATTAATAACTAATATTAAGAAATTGTAGAAAAATTTGACTAGATTTAAGATATTTTTTATTTTCTAAGATGCTGTTTTTTGCAATGCATTGATGACAAAATGACTAGTAGTGCAGACGATTACTCAGGGGCTCACACACACACACACACACACACACACACAGACACACACTAAGGTATAAACATTTAAAGCAGGACTTTTTCTATCCAGAGTGGAAGAAATACTATAAGTAGCTTGGATAAGACAAACATTAGCAATTTACATTTCAGGCCTATTAAAATTTGTTCTACATTTGTTTTAAACATATTTGCAGTGGTGACCACCAGCATCCTCAAAATTAGCAGCAATGTCTAAGGCACTCGCTGTGTCTGAACCCAAGCCAGGACAGGCACTAAAGCACGCAGGTACATAACAGTGCAACAATTACACTGCTGATATGCTTGTGCGTTACCTGGCGAATAGTAATGGCTTTAAAAATAAAAACAGAGCAAAAATAAATTCATTAAAATGTTTTGACAAAAAAAGTGACAATTAAAATGGAGCAGGACAAGTCTTAGAATTAAATGGATGAAAGGAGCTAAACTGTCGCAGGTATGTAGACCAAAAGTTATTTATAAAACAAAGGGCAAGGTACAAAATTCGGACTCACTGCTTTCTGCTGCGGCTGGAGGAATGCTGGTGTTCGTTCTGGGTCGCTGGAAAGGTCCTCCTCTGATTCTTCCAGCGATGAAAAGCCGGTAGAAGAAGCAGATGAGGACGAGAGTTTGCGCAGTGCTTTTAATGACGGTGGGCCGACCTGTGGTTCCTGACCCTCTCCGCCAGACTCTATTCCATGGTCTGTCACTATGACCGCCGGGATGGCAGCCCTCTCCTCAGTGTCCGCCTGAACCTGAGCTCCTGTTTCTTGAGCTCTGTTCGTAGTTGTCCCTGATTGCATAGTGACAGTCAAGTCATTGCCAGTGCCTTGTGATATAGTGACGCTGTTGATTGACCTGTTGTTTCCCTGCAAGCTATCGTCTTCCATATTTGTATTAATAGAATGGTTTTTTTCTTCATGTCGTTCCAGACTTCGGGAGTTCTTTCCGTTCTGCAGCTCCTGAGGGATGCTACAGACATCCGTAAAGTTTAAGTCAGGGGCAGAGCTGCTCTTGACTTCTTGATGTATCAGAGGGCCCTGTTTCCGGGAAAGCCGAGGGCTGCGCTGGAGCTCCCTGCTCTGTGCCTGAGCAGAAATATGTGCCTCGAACAGGTCCACCTTCTTGTTGACCTCAACATTCTGGAGCTCCCTGCTGCGCAGGAGCTGCTGAGCAGCCCGCCGCTCTTCCTCTTCCTGCTCTTCCTCTGGGACTGTTCCGCTAAGCCTGCGCACACGAGTGCCCACATTCACCCCCAGCAGGTCGGGCGGGCGACAAGGTGAGCGCGTCCTGGAGTTGTTAGTGCTGGTCATACCAGAGACAAAGACAAAAGACATGGTGGAAGAGCTGGGACTCAAGCTAGTAGGGCTGTATGGACCACTATTCCGTCCTAGCAGTGGGCTGTAGGTGGATCGGTCTGGCACTGGAAGAACAGGCCTTGCAGTCCTAGGGCTGCTCTTATCAGTTAGGTTATTAGGGTTCATTGTGAGTAGGCAGTTCAGGGCATAAGCAGCCATAATAGAAGGCTGGCTTTGACCATAAGCCCTCCCATTTAGGTCTAGTCATCGATATCCCTCTGGCCTGTGGAGCCAACCATCATGTGGTCAGGGTTAAAGAAGGCAGATTTGTGGGGCAACACAAGATAATCCCAGCTCGGGTCCGTCATTCACTTCTTCTGTGCACCCCTGATACATGTATCTGTGCAAACTGTGAAAAGAAAAACAAGTCTGTTATAGATTTGCACTAAAAAAAGAGATTATCGCAATAAGAAGGATAGAGAGGTGTTTTCTTTTCCCTAACCATTAAACACATTGGGAATACAACATGAGGCTATTATCATTTTATACCATCAAATTACACAGTTATTACAGTTATTAACTGATAAAAGCCTGTATAAAGCAGCAACATACAACATACCTGGGCACCAACTCCAAAACGACATGGTAATGAATTAGATCCACCTCAAAACACCTTGGAAGACAAATGAATCTCTTAATCAGCAAATCTTCCTGTTTTGAATAAACAATCAATCTAATAGTATAACTCTGTTGTGGATTTAATCTGTTTTAATTTTGATTTATTGTTAATATATTTCAATTAATGCCTCAGATGCATTATTATTTTTAGCATTAAAGAAGATCCTGTCAAGTGAAAGCAAGCTAAAGCTAAAACTAAAGGCACTAATTTAACCTTCGTTTAGTTGGGAATATAATATTACATCCAAATGTTTTAAACCACTAAAGTAAAATGCAAGGCTTGTCCTTTACCGATGCTAATCATCTGAGGCATTACAGAGAAACTCTCCTGGGAGACCCTTCCAATACTGATGACTGTTGATAACTAATGAAGTTATCATTGTAAAAGCATACAGAACGTTATGAACAGTCAGCTTAAGTATTTTGGCCCTTCTACATCTGTTTTTTCTTCAAATCACTCCTCATGACAAACAACATAATTCTAAAAATAAAAGTGTCATTAGCCATCGGTCAGGAATGAAATAAACTGGCTGTCTAAAGTTCCCATGACCCCTCGCTTGTCTGTACATACATACATACATACATACATACATACATACATACATACATACATACATATACCATCTTATCCCGTATTTATTCTCTCTATAATACAAAGCTAAAACAAAAAAACGTTGGTTTGGCGTGTAAAATTAGTTTGGGCTTGGCTAAGTTTGTTTAGTTAGTTTTTTTTTATGTTGCTTTAATTTGTACACATTTTTTGCAGTTGTTTGTGTTTATGAAGTTTGTCTTGTTAACGTTTTGTTTGTTTATTTTAGTTTGCAGTTGCTTTCATTTGTTAGAATCCCTTCAGTTTGTAAAAAGAGTTTGTTGAGTTTGTTTGCAGTTGCTTTCATTTGTTAGGTTTGTTCGAAAGTCCTTCAGTTTGTTAAGTTTGTAGAGTTTGTTTGCAGTTACTTTAGGTTGCAAAGTTTCCGAGCAATTTCTTTAGTTTGTAAAGTTTGTTGAGCGTGTTTGCAGTTGCTATGATTTGTAAAGTTTGTTTGAAATTACTTTAGTTTGTTACATTTTTTTAGTTTAAAGTTGCTTTAGTTTGTAATATTTTTATGTTTGCTTGACGTTTGTTTAGTTTGCTTGCAGTTGCTTATACAAAATTCAGTCTGTTAAAGTTGTCTTTAGTCTACCTAAAAAACATCTATTTTGTATACTCATTTAGCAGAAATTTGATCTAAATAAGCAGAGAGTAGGTTTAGTTTGGTCTCCTCATGGTATCAAGTACAGTCTACAGAACAACTCAGAGAAAGCCTGTAAACACGTGGTGACAATCAGATGGGTGAAAAATGACCATGAATGAGTAGGCTGAAGCAAAGCAATTGTGCTTTAAACTTTTACCTGTTCATTTGTGTGCTGTTTCTGGAGTTGCTTTGTTTCTTTGTTTGTTTTACTTCAAATATGACAGGGATGTTTAGAATAGAAGACTAGACTGATTCCTTTAGCTATTAAGGAATCTTCTCTGAAGACTCTCTGTGTGATGGGTATAAATCTATAGATATAGCTACAGTACGGACGCCAGGTGTGATGTTTACAGACAGGAAAACAATCTTCTGCTCTTTGCATGAATTAGACTGGGTGATTAGACTGTTAGACTCTCATAAAGCCTCTGTTAGTGGAGAGTAATCTTTACAAACACTTGGTAGATTCTAAGCAGCGTTCATGTCCACTGTGTGTAGTATAAATCCTGATTCTGGATTAAACACTAAATCGTGATGAACACGAGTCGGGTTCTTACCTCGTTGTGTTGTTGTTTTGCCTCGAGTGTAAACTCGCTCAGTTGCTATAAACCGCCGCCGGTCTGTGTCCAATCAAAACGCGTCCCGAAAGTTGAAAATCGAGAGAAAGAGAAAAAGAGCTCCAGCAGCTGAACTTCGGGCTCGGGAGACAGGAGCAGAGCCTCGGGGTGTAATGCGGAGTGTGTGTGTGTGTGTGTGTGTGTGTGTACGGGGTGACTGCTAGCGCGAGCTCGTGCGCTCCGGTGCGGTTTTTGGGCATCGAGTCCTCGCCTCGGCGTCTGTCTGTGTGTGTGACTGTGTGTGTGTGTGTGTGTCTGTGTGTGTGTGTGTGCAATGCACAAAAGGCAGGAAGGAAGTTGAAACTGACAGTCACACTGAACTGAACGGAACTTCACTGGGCATGAAGGGAACAACCTCCTACCATCCCAGAGCTCTCAGGGTCTCTCTCTCTCTCTCTCTCTCTCACACACACACACACACACACACACACATACTGTACACTCACTCCTTAAATCTTGTCCGGACCGCGTCTGTATGGCAAAAACCGCTCCTTTCCACAGGCGTATGAATTTCATTTGTGCTCCGAAAAGTCTCAATACTTTTTTCGGGAAATGAACCGAAAACATCATCTACATGGTTTGCATTCTTCAGTAAACACATCCGGTATTGTACACCATGTAACTGCTTCATTATCTAACAGCTTCATTATGATCATTTCCTGTACGCATGCAGACTTTTGGGACACCCTGTATACTGTCTATGTATTACTCATTCGAGTTTTGATGAAACAGATTAATATATTCGAAAGGGAAAGGTTTTGAGAATGACAAAAATATCAGTCTTCACAAAGTCTGCTGCTTCAGTGTTTTTAGATCTTTTTTTTTTTTTTCCAGATGTTACTATGGTATACTGAAATATAATTACAAGCATTTCATAGGTGCCAAAGCCTTTATTGACAATTACATAAAGTTTTAATAAAGGCTTTGACACCAAAGAGTCAGTATTTGCAGTGTTGACCCTTCCTTTTGAAGACCTCTGCGATTCGCCCTGGCATGCTGTCAGTCAACTTCTGGGCCACATCCTGACTGATGGCAGCACATTCTTGCATAATCAATGCTTGGAGTTTGTCAGAATTTGTGGGTTTGTTTTTTTTTTGTTTACTCGCCTCTTGATGACTGACCACAAGTTCTCAATGAAATTAAGGTCTGGAGAGTTTCCTGGCCATGGACCCAAAATTCTAACGCTTTTTGTTTACCGAGCCATTTAGTTATCACTTTTGCCTGATGGCAAAGTGCTTCATCATGCTTCATCGAAATTCTGATCCCACACATGAAGGGTCTCAGGATGCTTTACTGTTGCCATGACACAGGACTGATGGTAGCGCACACCTTCATACATTTGCTTGTAGTTATACCGTAGAGTACCATAGTAACTTTTGACAAAAAGATCTAGAAACACTGAAGCAGCAGACTTTGTGAAATGTAATAATTGTGTCATTCTCAAAACATTTGGCCACAGCTGTACACACCCACAAAAATTGGCCAATACTGATATAATGGCTAAATTAAGTTTGTAAATGTATGTATTTATATTTAATTAGGTGAGCACATCACTCACTCACTCATCGTCTGTACCGCTTTATTGTGTATTCAGGGTTGCGTGGGGCCTTAAGCCTATCCCAGGATACTTAGGGCATGAGGTGGGGTTCACACTGGATAGGATGCCAATCCATCGCAGAGCACACACATACTCACACGCACATTCACACGCTATGGGCAACTTGGGAACACCAATTAGGTTACTCTGCATGTTTTTGGACTGTGGGACAAAATCGGCAAACCCTTAGGAAACCCACCAAGCACTCAGACCCGAAGTGGTAATCAAACCCAGACCCTAGAGGTGAGGTGAGCACATGTCTACTATTATTTGGCAATTTATTTTTGTTCAACATACATATCTTACCTGAGTGTGTTTATTTATATATTTATTTAATTTATATCTTCAGCATACAGTATTTTCACAACTTTTATATATGGGCTCCCTATATATATTTGACAAATATTATTACTTTCATTATATTCCATATTCTTTTCCTGATATATAATAATGTGCTCCATAAACAAACATGCAAAATTAAATTTTGTTCACAAAAACCTTTTACATCATTTGCATTTCTTTGTAGACGCAAATCAACTCATGTTTAAACACCTGCATTTACAAGGGTCGTTCAAGTCAAACCAGGACTTTTGTTTGTGCTGAATAACAGAATAAACGTTAACAAGTAAAAACTTTATTTCTTTATATACTCCTCTCTGCTACACTAATGAACTTATCCCTATGTTTCACTAGTGCTTGGTAAATGGAACGTAAAAAGATTTCTCAGAACAGCAAAGCATGCTTTTAACTGCATGCATCACTTCTGAGACCCTGGCATCCCGGAAACTCCTTTAATGCCCCAAATATATGGAAACTGCTTGGAGAGCGGTCAGGACTATATGGAGAATGTGTCATTAACTCTCAGTCAAGTTCCTGTAATAGGCAAGTGAAGTTCATGAATACAATTCTCGTAGACAGATGCATCTGTTTCACAAGCTGGCAACAGGATTTCTGTCCATTTTCATAGATCAGGCAATCAGGTCGCTGAATGTTCATGCGGACCACTGCAGTAGGTTCCGAGCCAATTCTTTAAAATGTTTGCACCATTGTTATCACTATGTCTAAGAGTTTTATCACTGTACTGTGCTTGAGGTCAGTTGTAAATGTCAACTGGTTTTACACCTTTATTCACCAGGAATTTCTGAAGTCCTGAAACTGCCCCTTGAAACTGCAGTTTCAATAATGATTTTTTTTTTTTTTTTTTTACTTTATACAGACAGGCCTTCGCCTGCCCATTTAAACTAATGAAGTGGGGTTAAATCTCAACAGTAAATCTAACCATCCTACAGACATAAAGACTTTGGGACTCTGTGTATAATAATAATAATAATAATAATAATAATAATAATAATAATAATAATAATGAGCCTGTCACTTGTTTAGGTGTTCAAGAGTAAAGGTTTTTGTTTTGTTACCTAGGCTGTCAAAGAAAATGTTGGTATTTAAAACCTTTGCAGTTTGACCAGGACACAATCCAAATACAGGGCATGAAGGAAAATTTTACACATATTCACCTCGAGCTATTAAATGAATGGAAAATGCTTTGCTCTAGTGGTCAGTCTGCTTTGAATAAGACTGACTGGCTGGGATTTTATGAAAATTAATGTTCCATGGCCTGACCCAGGGACTAGGCCAAAGTTCAAGCCTTATTACATTATAAATATGCCTAAGTCTTAGGCACCCTATGTTTATTTATTTTTTTATTTTTTTGTAGATTTTTTTGTTTATGTCTTTATTATGCTGTTAGTACAAAAACATTAGCTAAAGTAGCTATATAGATCTATATCTATTTATCTATCTATCTATCTATCTATCTATCTATCTATCTATCTATCTATATCTATCTATCTATCTATCTATCTATCTATTTATCTATCTATCTATCTATCTATCTATATATATATATATATATATATATATATATTTATGCTGTACAGCTATGCTACATGCTGTGTATGCTGTACTCATAAATATCTCAAAAGTGCATTCTGATCGATGTTTTACAAATGTTAGCATCTCTTTCAGCAGATTCTCTCATGGTTTTTCCATCTCCCCGACTAAACAAATTTCTGACCTTATATGAAAATTCTTTAGGCCAAGGTGGTTTAAATGAGAAAGAGGATATTGTGGTAAGTGCACTTAAAATATATATTAAACTTTATTGGAAAATGAATGAATATTTATTTGTACATAGACATTATAGACAATATGTATATAAAGTACAACTATAACGTGAGTCTGTCTTGTCTTTTAATTGTGATGATGTTTGGGATAGGCGTGCACACCTCTGAAGCTTATTCAAATATTGTAAAGCAGGATTCACAGTAAGCTGAGTGCAAATAAAAGGTGCAATTAAAATAAACAGGAGAATTAAATGTGCATAGAAATGATTACAATTTATCAGCTAGTGTTCCTACAGATCATGATTTCAAGTAATCTATAATCTTTTTATTAATCAACTGAAAACTGGTGATATTTGACTGAAGTGAGCACTGTCATTGCATCAAATCAGATAAAGGCTAATTCAATGGACAACCAGTAGATGGCAGTGATTAACAAATAATAATAATAATAATAATAATAATAATAATAATAATAATTATTATTATTATTATTATTATTATTATTATTATTATTATCATTACATAACCTCTGGTTATGTAATGCAATGCCATGCAGACATGTAGTGAAGTAGAAAGTAAAGGAAAGTATTGGTATTTGTATCCTCCACTAAATATCCTCTACTAAAACTACTCAAGTACAGTATTATTACTTAACATATGTATTATACTTAAATGCTATAACATAGTAAATAACATTAGTTACCTTTGACCTCTGGCAATAGTTGATAGATACCTAGGATAGATCCAGTAAGTGCTGCAGTTAGTGCACTGGTTATGTGATTGTGAACCTTCTTGGACAACGTGCATCATTACCAAAATCATTTGCTCTGGTCATGGCACAGGTATTAATACTGGTTAATCTTAAAAACGAACATATACATATATATCAAAATGATGTAGGTTTACGCAGCAATATATATAGAATTTTATATAACAATATTTTGCTGCGTAAACCTACATCTCTTTGATCTCTGTGAGAAGAGGGTGTGGAAGTCAGGATTTGTAGGCCAATTTTGTTATAGCTCCAACAAAAATGACACCTTAAGCACTAAAGGAGCTTGTTATGTATTAGTTGATGCTTCCCAAACCCATGTCACAAATAAAGACTTAAAGACTTCGTTTAATGTATCATTTTTTTTTTTTTATATAGAAAACCAAAATGCCATTGCTGATCTCGGTATAATCTTCTGCACAAGCCTTCTAGCCTTGCCCTCACTGTAAACAAATGCACATGGAACAGTACTCAGGTGAAGCTATCACTATATATATATACAAGTTTTATATTGAGTGTGCACAGCTGTCTATTCTATGCATATTTTCTGGGTTATGCTTAATATTCCCTGGTTTGACCACTATTTTGGTAACACCATGATGTTTGTGAAATTGTGATTTGGGAGAACTTGGTTTGCTCATAAAGTTGAGATAAGACGATCACATGTCAAAAACAGTGCAACAGGAAGTTTATAAGGTTTATATACTTCCATAGGAAAATCTTAGCAACAATCCTTTTCCTAGGATCAATCCTGCATGACAGTCATAACAATCAGATTATGTATTAATACAGCTGGGCAATCTGCTTATACAGAGTAATGTAATATTCTTTATTTCCACACTCTAAATGACAAGTCAATTGATTAAATTTATCCTCAAAACTATCTTAATGAAGATAAATATCCAATATCTAATAAGTGATTGTATAGATTGTTTGGCAAATCTAGCAGTAAAGTATCTTATAGAAGATGACTGAAAATGATGTAGAGTAGAAGAAGTTGTACTGATCTCTATAACTCATTGGAATAGAAAGGATATGTACAATTAAAATGGGTGTGGAGTGCAAGTACTCTTGCACATACAGTATATATTGTAAAGAGTTTATGGTATTGGGGTTAAGGTACATGGGATGTAACCTGAGAGTGTGTGTTTCAGGAAGTGAAGAGCATCAGCAAGTACAGATCTACTGGATTCTGTGACTTTCTGTGAGAAAGACAGGAGAAGTAATCAGGTTCTCCAGCAACTGTGGTAGTTTGGTAGATAAACGGCAAGGCCTTTTATGAATTATAAATGTATAATTTATAATTTTTGGTCCCTGATCACTCAGTTTGGCTGGGCAGCTACAACTAGGAAGACTGTTGCCTATTTCAAATCTATTTCATTTAAGAATATTGGAGGTTACTATGCGGTCGTGTAGTGTCAATGCTGCAAAAATTGTCTTGTATCCTTACCCAGATCTTGGTCTTGACACAATCATGTCTCGTAGGTCTACAGACAATTCTCTCAGCATCATGATTTGTTTTCACTCTCATATACACCATCTACTTTGAGACCTTGTAATGACGGTTGTGCGCCTCTCTTAATTATGTCTGATGAAGTCAGTTAGACACAGGTGGACTCCAATCAAGTTGTAGAATAATCTCAAAGACCAGTGATGTTTTTACAATGAATGATAAGAAAACTTAAAAGGGTCTGTCCTGTTGTCATGTCAAAGACGTTACTCTGTTCCAGAAGGCTTACATTATTGGCCTGTAAAACACATTATGAAACTTGGAAGGATAGCAGTGAACCATCATTTTTGAGGAACAAATGTGGTCAGAAAAACATCCTGAATGAGCATGATAGGAAATCATTTAAATCGTAAAAAAACAACAACAACAGTAGCACTCACAGCTATGTTTAACAATTAAAGTATGAGCATTTCCACACTCTCAACGTGAAGTAAATTCAATGGATTGGGACTAAATTGCTGTGATGGGTGCATCTAAGTATGAATAGAGAAAGATGAATCCTATTGTGACCCACTATGACTAATGCCTATCATTCAAGCCATAGGTTCAGTGTTATGATCTGGTGATGCTTCTGTTGGTCAGGTCTAGGCTCAGCAACATTATATACCCAAAAAATGAGGTCAGTTGACTGCATGAATATACTGAATGTCCAGTTTTTTCCATTAATGGATTTTTTAATCCCTGATGTCATGGACATATTCCAAGATGACAATGCAAGGATTCATCAGGCTCGAATGGCGAAAGAGTGGTTTAGGGAACATGAGACATAATTTTCACAAATGGATAGGGCAGAACAGAGTCCAGACCTTAACCCACTGAGATTCTTTCGGATGTTGCTGAAGAAGACATTACACATATAAATGTATATACAGTTAAAACTTGGATTGCTAGCATAATACGTCCCAGAAGCATGCTTGTATATCAGAACACTCGTATATTAAAATGAATTTCCCCATAGGAAATAATAGAAACTCTGATGATTCATTCCACAACCCAAAAATATACATCTAAAAATAATTTATACAAAATATAAAGTAAAAAAAATAAAAAATCAACCTGCACTTTACCTAAGGTAAATCACTCCCCTAAACAGATTCATCCCCCGCACAGTCATTAGAGAAATTTTACCAAGGGTCATAGTAATGCTCATTATATACTTCTTGTACACTTTTTAGACACCTCCTGTGTCTGTAATCATTGACACTGTCATAGGACATAGCACATAGGATGTAAACCAGGAACTAAAGTCAATTCCTCCAGTCTTCTGTCTGACTTATGTTCAACTAAACCACCAGAGGGTGCGATATCTATCTTGTCTTACTGTTAGAGTGGGTGAGGAGTTCGGTCAGCTGCTACTTGAACAGTTTTAAATTCTTAACCTCTTATAATAACTCCAGTTAAAGGCACAGAATCACAGGGATTTTTTTCCCCTCCTCGAGTTGCATGAGTATCTTTATTGAATTTGAAACGTTAATAAGGTCCTTTAAACTTGCTCTGCAATCATATACTGTACCTATATTCTGTGCAAAGGTCATATGCACCTTATTATCATTAGTAAAAGTTAGATATGTTTATGATGTCTCCATTATTATGTACAAAATGTGAAATTATTTCAAATTAACTAAAAAATTTATAACTAAATAACATTGCAGAAGAATATTTGCATGCCTTTCAAGACTGCAACATACTACATAACAGACCAGTTCTTAGATGGAAACAAAAAACAAATGTAGTCTCCTGGGTTTTGCATGAAAATAGAAAGGACCAAGTGTGACAAGTTCCCCTAAGAACTCATATTCTCCAGCACGCTCAGTAAAACAGTGCCTCACATTTGCTCCTCTCTATTTTCATGCAAAACCCAGGAGCCTACATTAGCTTTTTTGTTTCCTTCTGAAAACTGGTATGTTATGTTATATGTTGCTTTCTTTTCTTCTGTAATGTTATTTAGTCATTATTATTATTTTTTTAAAGTTATGTTTGAAGACATTTAATTAATTTTGGACCGCATTATGCAGAAATGATAAACATACAGTATATACCAAATTTGTACTAAAGATAATAATATGGTGTCTTTTGCACAGTACTGTTTGTCTTTTATCACACATTCTTTTTATGGCATTAAATGGGCAATCGTGCCAATGGTGCCATTTTGACCTGATATTATCTCAGGAGGGCCCCAGAGTGCTTTTACAATAAGCAAGGCAAAGCTCCTCACTACCCCTCACATGGATCTCAGCAAAAAGGTTTATTCTCTTTACTAATCTACAAATACACCTGCAGGATTTTCCAGAGTTCTACACATTTCCAACAATTTCTCTGAAGTAATTTAGATCAAATTGAGGCAATATGTAACATATAATAGAGTCTAAAGTATTAAGGATTGTTGTTTAAAAAAATCCTAAACATTTGATGTACCAAAAAAAAACACTGTAAAGGCCACGTTAGCAAGTTGAGAACGCCAAGAGCAACCTAAGAATTCAGGTCGAGGCTTGCTCATTGTGATGTTTATTTAGGGATGTAATAGGGATGTTGGAGAAAAAAAACAGCTTGCAAAGATGGTATGCCAGTTTGACCAGTTTGGCCACATTTTGGCAGGTGGTGAGACTAAACTGGATTTGCTTTCATTAAAAAAAAAAAAAAGAAAAAAAAAAGGTAACTTTAAGGTAACACTACTTTAAGTGTCACAGGTGATTTCAATTTACCTATAACTTTGATTCTCAGCCTTTCCCTACACATTTTTGCATTCTTGTTCTTCAGGTTAACATAAAAATGGCAGCAGGAATAAGAACTACAAAATAGAAGAACCCACTGATAAGCAAGCAAACTAAAAATAAAAAAAAACTGTAACATTAACCACTACTTTCAATCTCTTAAAATTGTACCACCTATCACAATAGAAAGATCAAAGATCCTCATAGCCAAATAGTGAGAAAGCTTTTTCAGAAGTATGGAGGCAGGTATAGTAGCAGCTCCATATTAACACACATAGAATCAGCCTATATATATACAATTTCCACTTGGGATCAATAAAGTCCTCTGTCTGTCTGTCTGTCTTTATATCTAGCTATCTACCAAACCACATAAATATCTTAGTGCTTGCAATAGAAAGTTTGTGAAAGTTAGCTGTAGTCAGGGACAGCAAGAAAAGTGTGATGTTTATAAACATAAACTATTATATCATGAATAAACACACTATAAGCACCACACCAAAAAACTTTTAAGAAAGAAAATATAATTGTAAAGTGCCATGCATTATGGAGTTAATTGGCCATCACTATGATGATCCTTTTTTGCTGTTCGTGTGTGCAGGGTTTTTTAAACTACTCTAACTGTTAGGCCCTAAAATGGAGAAAAAGTACAAATCATGTGTGTTAAAACGCAAGAGTGTAGGAAATGATTGTGAGAGTGTAGGAAATGATTCACAGTGTCCATTTCTTACATCTTAACTCCCTCCTCATATTGCATTAAAGATAATCCACCCATCCATCAATCTAGGAACCTCTGTAGATCAACTAGGTACCGTGGAGGCCAGTGGTGACCACTGGACCTCCGGTCAACATTCACACATGCATTCACACACTACGGGCAATTTGGGAAAGCAAATTAGCCTAATCTGCAAGTCTTTGGACTCTATGCAGACAGACCCGACATGGAAATCGAACCCAGGACCTGGAGGTGCTAACCACTAAGCTACATTGAAGATAATGGAACAGATAAAAGTAACATTAATAAATCTAGAGATAGTGAGTAACATAAACATAATGACTTTTTATAAACTTAAATCTTGGTTATGAAAAAGTCAGTCAGAATGTTAATGTGTTTATCCACTAAATATTGAAATGTGTCATGTTGTTGCGTTGTCACTTTGTCGCTCTTGTTTGCACATTTGCACATGGACTTTATGTTGTCTCTTTTGTATAGAACTTAGATAGTTTTCTGTTCATTTAAAAATGTCAATCTGTCTTGTCTCAGCTAGTCAGCTCATTAGGTTTCTTGTTGTACGTAGCACCTTGATCCTGGAGGAACGTTGTTTTGTTTCACTGTGTACTAAACCGTATATAGTTGAAATGACAATAAAAGCCTACTTGACGACTAAATTCGATGGTTCCTGCTCAGGTATTTCTGCAGGTCTCCGTGTCTGTGTCTCTGCCTATGGTATTGTAGTAATAATTGTATGGTAATGTTACCTTTATTTGATATATTTGTTGTAGACTGCTGTGTCTATTTTATGTTTAAAGAGGTTATGTCTTTCTGTGTAAGAGAGATGTGGTACTTAGTGGACAGTGCCACTGGCCTGTTCAGCACCATGTTGTCAATGAGCTGTCACTGTCTGCCAGCCAGCACACGGCGCTGTTCAACAAGTCTGGTATCCTGTTTCTCATTTTGCCATCCCTTGATGGCTTCACTGTATGTTTTATTAGACCTAAGCTTGCTTGACTAAAGAACTGACACCTACCATAGAACAGGACAGCTACTGTACAGTTGTTTAAAAAAGACCTTAAAAAGATCAGAAGGGCCCCTTGAGGAAGCCCCGCCCCCTCCGTGAGGACAGTCTAGCTCCGCCTCTGTCTTTTGTTTGCTTTGAGTGAACTTGGTGTGGAAGAACTTGAGCGCCCGTTAACACTTGGTTGAGAAAGCCTTTCCAGAGGATTGGAGGCAGGTGTAGCAGCAGCTCCATATTAAAACGTATAGAATTAGGTGTCGCCATAGCCTACATTTGGCCATTTAAGTATCAGTATTAATTTTATTATTAGTATCCTAACAAGTATATAAATTTCCCTGGTATTACACGGGTAAAGTCCAGCTCTGCTTGCTGTTCCCTTAAACTCTAGAAGGAGGCGCTTTTCTCCTCAGCTTTGCCTCTACGTCTTGTTTGCGTCCTTAATGTCCCGCCCCTTCTTGAAACGCTGGCATTTCATTGGCTCTAAAAGTTCGCGAAGGCTAGAGCACCGACCAATAGCAGGCCAGGTGCGTGTGGGCGGGACCCATAACTCGAAAACAATCACAAACATCCTGCATGAGCTGCCTCATGGTGCTGACGAGCAGAGGCGTGCGGAGAGAGTGTGGAGGTTTGCGTGGAAGTGCTTGTGTATTTTAGTGCTGTGAAATAACGAAATAAGCGCAGGACACGCATTTGAGTGATTGTCAGTAAGGACAGGCGAGACAGCGGACGCGGTGTTGCTGCTGGTCCGGATTCCTCTTTCCTGCTCAGGGAACTTCTGCAGGTCTGCGTATTCTCCAGTGTGGTTTAGATTAAATAGTTCTTAGCTTATATAGATATATATATCTCCAGTATGTTTAGGTCATTACTTTAAATGTTTGTTTGTTTAAAGTTTATAATTCTTAGAGGAGATGAAAACAACATCTTGCCCTGCCCCTCCTGGGCTATGACGACTGCAAAAGCTCAGGTTTCTGCCTGGTTCCTCATGCTGACTGCTTTTTAGTTCAACTTTGTTGTTGTTGTTGAATTTAGGGATTTGGTGACCTCTTGTGGAAATATGTCCTTGCAGTGTTGTGTTGTTCTGTGTTGCACACCCTTATCTGATTTTATCTATTGGTTCCTGGTGTCATGTGTGCATGCACACTCAGGGCTCCTTCTTTTACCAGAAGGATTATGACCAAATGGACCGAATGTGACCTGCCGACCCGCAAACCTCGTTTAAACAGATATCAGTTTCTTCTTGGCGATGATCTGTGAAGAGTTTATTTCATCCACCTCAGACTGACCTCTGGAGCTCTTTGGCATCTGTGAAGAGCTTTTTATACATTAAATACTTGTTTCATTTAATATTTTTTTTTTTTGATTAATGAGACGGACAGGAAATCTTGTAACATTCTATCACTACAGGAATAAACCTCTGTATTATTTTTTTTTATAGTTTATTCAAGTCGCCAATTATTACAGAGGTATTCCCATGTCTCATTTGCCTCATGTCCAGTGTTTGTGGAGTTTAACAGCTGGGTGACCTTTATTCATTGTCTTCCACATTGTGTTGCTGTTTTCATCTCCAAACAAACTGTATGCAAGTACTTCTGCTAAATTTAGGGTCTCTTTCCTGGTACAGTGCAAACAGAGCCATGACATAGTGGAACAGTGCTAAAGATAGCACTGACCGTCACTTGTTCAAACAGTTGCACAAATATCTCTTACAGGCACTCGTCATTTACTTTCTTTCTTTCACATTTTTTCTTTCTTAAATATGATTTCTCCAAGGTCAAGTGTTCGATTCCCACCTCAGGTCTGTGTGCATGGTGTTTGCATGTTTGCATGTGGGTTACCAACGGGTGTTCTGGTTTTCTCCCACAGTCCATAAACATGTAGAGTAGCTTAATTGGTCCCTGTAGTGTGTGAGTGAGTATGTAAGTGCTTGCTTCACCTGCGATAGATTGATACTCCATTCAGTGTGTACCCTGCCTTGTGCCCCATATCTCCTGGGATAGGCCCCAGGCCTCCAATGACCCTAAACAGATAAAAACCGATGAGTAGGGATGGGAATCACCAGGGACGACCAGGGGATTATCATGATACCTCAGCGCTGATTTGATATGTATTGAAATTTTATAAGTATCACAATTTTATAAATACCCTGATTCAATATTTAACTTTTTTTTTTTTTTTAGATTTAGAGCATGACAACTGCAGGATTATGACAACATTTTACTACCTCAAAACATAAATATAAAAATTAAAATTTTGGAGTGTGCAAATACATGAATTAACACAGAACAGAATCATAATACGTAACTGAATCATGCCCCCCCCCCCCATCCATCCTGATCTGTGCTATTTCTTTTAGGTTAAGAATAAATCTGTTATTTAATTGATCATGCATGTTTCATTGAACATATCTAGGATGACTTAAACTTCAAGTTTATTCCTTTAAAAAATAAACCATATCTTTTGTAGAAAATACAAATCATTGCCATCCTCTGCAAATACTCTCGTTTTGCAAAAATATCACGTCTTATCTGATTATTGATAGTGAGTTTATCAAAACGGCTCTGCCTTTGACGACACCATCATCCGGTGCTGCGAGAATAGGAGGAAGAGGGGTGTTAATGCTTGCTTTTTGACTGGCTGTTGATGTTCTGGATTCATACCACTGTGGTATGGATTCAGCATACCGTGACGTCTACATGATTAGTCTCTGTCTTTGTCTCTGTCTTACAGGGAGGCCATGCCCAAAATGTTGAGTTTGCAAATACTGTAGCCTATATGGAATGCATCTCTCTTTCTTTCTTTCTCTCTCTATATCCATCTATCTCCATCCATCTATATTCCTGCTAAATTTCAGCAGTCTGAAGTGTACTTCTATTAAAAACATTACATACACATCTCAGAAAGTCTTCACACCAACAGACCTACTTCTTCTCTAAACTGGAAAAATTAGGTCTTAGTGGGTTTAAAGTATGAACAATGACATTTTTTATACATTTGATTACAAAAAGCATATTTCTAGTTAGCTAGTAAAAACGTGGTGCAATTTAACTGAGTAGCTCAGGTACCTGAGACACTGAGATACAAAAATAAAAATTTTAACTAGCTTTGTATCACATTTTGACCCAGGTCTTGGTCCAATATTTATTAAATGATTCCAGACTGACCCTTTGGGTGAGGAGTGAGTAGTGAGGCATTGCCATGGCGAGCGACATCATCCTGCTAATGAAGGGTCTGGCCAAGCTGAGCCAGGCGGTGCTCGAGACCCAGATGACTGCATTGAGAAGTGGAGGAGGTGTGACACAAAGCATGCAGATGACGGCTGAGCAGGCCATGGGTGTGGCCATGCAGAAAATACAGGTGAGGTCCTGATTCTACTAACATCCACCTTAGTTACTGAGGTTTTGAGCTTTCTTTAAGTGACCAAGTATTCCTTGAAATTTCAGGAATTGCAAACTGGCAAAGTCGTGTTGCAGTGGTGATGATTGGTCATCCATCAGTGTTATTAACCTTCCCAAAAAGTGTTATTAACCTTCTCATTCATTTGACCTGTGATGGTTACAGGAGTTCACAGGTCAGCAGCAAAGTGAAACAGACTTCAGCACAGGAGTGGATGAGAATTACGCTTTTTCCAGTGAGGAGCATACCGGCGAGGGCATGGCCCAGACAGAGCAGTCTGATAACACAGTCAGGGGGACCACTGTGGACAGCAATGGGACATCTCATCACTCAGCAGGCAACCTTTTTAAAGGCTATAAGGATCCGACAAAGCAATTCACAGGGATTCGCTCGTATCACCAGGATCACTCATCTGTACGAGGGCTCACAAATAAAGACATCAACAAAGCCAGGGAGGCCAAGACCAGCATCAACAAACCCCATAAACAAATGGTAAACAAGGCAGATCTGCAAAGTTATTTTATTGCTTAAATGCATACAAGCTTTTAAAATAGTTATGGTATTTATTTTTTTATATACTCACCTACTTACTTGGATTGAGTGCCATAAAAACCATAGTTCTTTGCCTTCCTGGATGTTCTAAATGCTGTGTTTTGTTTTTAGCTGAGTGAAAGAGCGAGGGAGCAAAAGGTTCCTGTGACACGCCTGGGAAGATTGGCAAATTTTGGAGGTAGAATAAATCATTCATGTTACCACAGCCATGTGATTGTATAATCTTTAATGATTTGTTTTATATACAGTGGTGTGAAAAACTATTTGCCCCCTTCCTGATTTCTTATTCTTTTGCATGTTTGTCACACTTAAATG
>JAOVVA010000026.1:6980129-7004678 GCA_028565275.1 Leiocassis micropogon
TCACCCATTAAAACAAGTTTGGCTTGACGTATACGAATATGTCTAATAGAAAGCCATTTTACAGTATACATATTTTGTTCTTCTTATTATGCAATAGTAAAATCCATGCTTTTACTTAGCAAAGGCATTCACAACATTAAGAAAAAAATTTTCTTTACAATTTATGAAACAAGATACAATAAATATTATTATAGAATTGATGCTGTACACAAAAGCCGTTTCATTTCACTCATATAAAAATATGTTTTTAGTGCAACCATACATATATTGATACTTCACATCATATCTGAAAAAAAGACAAAAAGACAGTGACCTGCATTTAATACAAAGCTGATACACAAAGTTTTGACATATTTACATTTTTATATGCTTATAAGAATATAAGCATAATTTGAAAACACAAACAAAAAACTAATAATAAAGGCACACAGATCTGTACATTTTAGAGTACCAGACATAAGCAATTTTGGTCAGGCTCATATACAGGTATAAGTTAACATATAGGTTATTCTCTGACATTTTAAATAAGAAAAAGAACCAGAGTTTAAAAGAGCAAACCGGGTTATAAAAGGCATGCTACGCGGTACTTGTACACTCAAATATATGAGTGTGACTGTGTATGTGTAAACATACAAGTGTAATGTACTGTCCTCCACTGCAACATTATTCAGCTGTTGTCAGTCGTTTGTTGTGCTGTTGATGGACTCCTGCCCTGACCCTGTTGACCAAGTGACCTCTCTGCAGGAGCATTGGATGTAGGAGACACATCAGTTTCTGTGCTGGAGTGCCTAAACTCTGAGCTACTAAATTTTTGTACCTTGCTCACCGCACTCTCTGGCTGAGCGATAGAACAAGACGACGTCTGCTGTTGGATCTGCTCGATGGAACCAGCCACCTTTCCTAAGGGTTCCTCTGAGGCAATGCGCAATGAAGCAATAGCCTTAGTGCATGTCAGGATGCCTTCTTCTTGCTTGCTCTCTTTGTGAGCATTATCTCTGGACTGCTGAGAAGACGGTGAGGCTGCTGAACTTATAGCTGTCTGGGACAGTGCCATCTCTTTCGGGTGAGCTGTATCGTCTGGACCTTGGGTGGGGTTAGAGTCACAACTCTCTGAGTGCAAAGACCCCTCGGCAGATTCCTCTGAAGGTGTCGTGTTAAGAGGAAGGCGAGTGGAATGGGCCAGGCCTGGCACTATCTGGATTCCACCGATTGGAATCATTGGGAAAAGTGAACGAACCTGTTGCTGGGAGTGGAGGGGAAGATGGCTAAACAGACCTTGGTGCGTAGAGGGAGCTTCTGTGCTATTTTTGTCTCCTTGGGCATAGCAACTTTTCCTCTGATTCTAAAAAAAAGTAATTAATGGATTAGCTGCTACAAAATATGATTAATTGCTTTTGGAGACTGTCAAATAAACTGAAAGCTTATTTGACTAGACTCAATGTACTGTATGTTAAAAAAAACTCAATAAAACAGTCACTTACCATATTAATTTCTGAGTGGCCTCGGCTCTTCTGAGCCCCCGAAGCAATGTCTCTGTATGGATGCTGGTTCAGTGTCCAAGGTCCACTGTGAGGTGCCCTTCTTGGAGACAATGGTCTGAGCACACCCTTGTAGCGTCCTCTGGGGGACAGCTCACGTCTGCAAGAGAGATCTCTAGGGGGCGATACTGGACACCCTGCATGAGAGACAGGTGAAAGGAGGCCTCTGGGGGACATGTCTCTCCTTGGAGACACATCCTTTCTATAGATTTCCCTCCTGGGGGACAGAGGTCTAAGGGGTGAAGCCTCTCTTCTTGGTGACAGACGACCCCGTGGGGAGAGGTCGCGTTTTGGGGACAAGTACCGTGGTGAAGGGTCTCGAAGAGGCGAGGAGTCACAGCTAGGTGAGGACAGACGTGAGGGGGAGAATTCAAAAGAAGATGAGCTATGGTCTGGAGACAAACCAGGAGCTTCATCCATGGACCGAGGCATCTCCAACCTGGTTTTAGGGTCTTCTCCCAAAGCTCCTTGAAGCAGTTTCTGGTATTCTGCCATTTGGCTCTCGCTAGCTTTCTCACCAGGGACCATGAGTTGAGTGATTTGAATACTAGGCAAACTTGGATAATATCCAAGCAGTGGCTGCTTGTGGGCTGAGCTTAGCAGATCAGGGCCAGTGTCATTTGATGCAGCAATTGCAGTGACAGAATTCGAAGGGATGGCATATGGATGTGGGCTTGTGCTTCGAGACAATGTCTTTGGTGTCGAATCACCATCATAATCATCATCGTCATCTTCATCCTCATCCACCTCGTCACCATCTTCTTCAGCCCCTTCTGAATCATCAGCATCCGAAAATTGGTGCTCCGTCATGATTTCCAATAGGCCAATCTTTCCAGGATCCTTCTGGATCTCTTCAGGAGTATCTGAGGAAGAAAAAAAAGTTAATTTGGGCATCTAGAGCTTAATATGCATCACATAATGGCAAAATAAAAACTTATTCATACCAACTCCCTCCACGTCATCTATACACGTCACGGACACCCCAAGCTCCAAGCATTTCTTCATGTGGGCTTTTGACTTCATGTGCTTTGTTAAGTTTCCTAAAACCAGAGTTTGAGAAGTTTAAAGACTTTGGAGATGATATGGTAGTTTTATATATTAATATTGGCAAGATTCTAAATTAAAAGCTTTAAACTACCCATTTGGATCAAAAAGAATTTGCCATACACAGAAAGGGAAAACCTACCTTTTGTTTTAAAAGCAAAGTTGCAGAACTTGCAGACATATGGCCTAACATCAGTGTGTGTGCGAATGTGTTTCTTCAGCATGCTTGGCTTTTTACAGCGGATACCACACTCTTCGCAGATGTATTTCCCCCGACCTCGGCCCCGCACGTAAACATAGTCCTCATTTGATTTGTACCTGAAATTAACATATTGTTATGCATTAATTTTCATGCATTAATATGTCAAACAAATTGACCAGAATTATTCCATATAACTTGTGAAATCATTAAATGTATTCAGGACTATAAATGAAGTACTAAAAATTCTAAAACTGTGTGAGTGTGTGTGTGTGTGTGTGTGTGTGTGTGTGTGTGTGTGTGTGTGTGTGAAAGTCGTCCTACACAGCGGCCGCCTCCACCCCCCCTGCAAGCTAGTGGGTGTGTGTGTGTGTCCATGTGTCCACATTATTCCTTATGGAACGAATTCCTTCCAGAACAAATTATGCTCACAATCTAAGGTTCTACTGTATAAGGTGATATAATAATGACATGAATTTCAACATACCCTCCTTCAAAAATTTTAATGCGTGTGGGTTCAGCCATCTTTGACGAAGCCTCCTTCTCTCCGTGGTCTTCTTTCACTCTGTCCCTTGACATTACACCTTTAATTTTCTTTCCCAACTTGCCGATATCCAGCTTCACAAGCTCTGGCTTCATCTATAAAAGTAACAAAAATTACTACATGAAGAAATTCTAAATATTAGCAAGAATAATTTAGTATTAAGAAATACATAATCAACTGGTGTGCATGTTTACTGTCTACACTCAGGTATGTGGAGTTTAAATTCAGTCTGTTGTCTGGACTTATCAAGCTTTGGGAATTCATTACCTGCTCAAACTTCTGCTTCCACAACAAGGACGAGACAAGTTTTCCAGTCCCTGGCTGATACATAGCAGCCATTGTGTATGTTTCAGTGTTTCTCCTTTGTTTGGAGCAGAGTAATGCCAGAGTTGCCTTGGTGCTGAGGCTGAGGGGGTTTGGGTTATAGGAGCTCACACACCAAGAGCCATAAACAGAGTTTAAGGGAGTTGTTTGAGCATAGTTTGGCTTGGTGTAATTTAGATAGCACCAACTAACACTTGTCGTCGTACGTAGACTGGGAAACTGAAAGAACTGATCAACATCTGCTAGGTCAGTCAGCAGGAGCGTGCTCCCACACACAGCACCACCCTGATTGCCAGCAAGTTGCACCAACATGTTCACCGGGATCTTGGTCTGCTTCAGTTCATCTTGAGTGTCGCTTGAAGAGATCATTGATTGAGTGGCCTCTGCAGTGGCGTTGTCTACATCAAGCTCCTCTGGGGACTCTGCTCTTTTAGATGTTTTCATCACAATTTGTAGAGGTGGGGTAAAGCTTTCCTTGTGTGGCACATCAGATGCAGAGGACAACATAGATGGGTAATTAGCTGGTGGAGATGAGGACATCCTCTCCAGATCATCTACTGAGTCGTCTCTCTTTAAAACATCAGGCTGTGGCGAAACATCTCCATCATTTGGTGCACTTGAATTACTTAGCTCAACTGCACTTAACTCTTTCACTATTTGACCATACATCTTTTCCTCCTTAATTCGTTTCTGTTGCTTGGTGCCAATAAAAAGTTCAAGACTACTGGCTGGTGAGAGCATTCTTTTACTTCCTCCAATACTAGATGAGGCATCTGTGGTTGAAATGGTTCCTGATGTCAAGGACAATGGGATGCCAGTATTCAGTCGTCCAGGTAATGCTTCAGGAACTTTCCAAAGTGGATATTGCAAAGATCCTTCTGGATGGCCCAATATTTTTGATAAACTGAACCCCATTGGGTGTTTTGAAGATATGCCCATAAGTGAGCTGGCAGATGTGTTGTCTGAGCCCATTAATCTGAGAGACGTAGTACTCTGAGCATGAGTTGCAAGAACTTGTGAAACACTTGTGTACATAACATTACCATATGATGGCACATTTGTTTGAATTCTAACAGGAACTTGCATTCCAGAGTGTGATGACTGTGAACCTATATTTTGAGTGGTAAAGCCAGGATGAATTTGCTCTAAGAAAACTGAGTTTGTAGTAAGCACTTTTGATGAAGTACTTATAGTTTGTGGAGAAGCTCTTGAGACGTAAGGATAAGTCTGACTTACCCCATCACTATTGGATTCATTGTGTACTTGTATTTGATGAAGAGGTTGGTGGGATTTATGTAGAATTGGTGGGCGGATATGTACTTTCTGTAGCTGATGGATACCCTGGTGCTGCTTGGGTCGTGTTGGGTCACTATACCAGACAACTGTCTGACAAAACGGTAATGATCCCAAGCTACACGGAAGTGATGAGTGTTGCATTACATCCTGGCTCATGTGCTCATGTATTGAAGCCTCACTGTCTGTTGACAGTTGGCCTGGCAAACGTGGTGACTTTTGCAAGTCGTCTGACTGGCTGTCTTCACTGATGCTCTGCTGTAGCAACTGATACGATCCTCTTTTTTGTCTTAATAGATCACTTCCAGCTACAAGATAGGGTGGAGTGGGTAGAGGTGTGGTGCCTTGCCAAGAAGAAGGTAAATTATGGCGGTCAGAAAGTTCTTGTTTAATAGTTAATTCAGAGCATTGCTCCTGAGGTACAACTTCAGGATAGACACTCAGAGATGCCTGTCTAACCAGATATCCACGTCTACGTTCCTTCATGGATGATGCACTGGCATATAACTCCCCTTGTCTTGAATTGGTTGACAAACTTCCATAATCGAATGACTTGCTACGAGTTTCTGGCACCTCAACAGGTAAACCACAAGGGGACTGTTCTGATGAGGAGCGACGCATCTCCTTGTGATGACCTGGTATTGACAAAGAATGACCACTCCCTGGTACAGTTAAAAATTCTGATTGCTTACAGAAATCATCTTGCTTGGTTGGTGACACTGACTTCATGCTTTCCTCTCTATCAAATGACATTGAGAAGCTTGAGCTATGAGACAGGTTGCTATCTTGACTTGGGCTCCTGGACAAACTGGTACAGGTAGACTCAAAGCTTGATTCCCCAGATGAGTGCTCAATGTCTGCAAGACGCAGACGCTTTTTCTTCGGGGGCAGTTTTTCTGCTGGGAGTTGGGACAGAGTCTCACTCCTCTGTGGCCACTGGAACTCCTCCACATGTTTCTCTGGCTCTTTAACTGGCACCTCTGGTTCTTTTTCTGGTTTATCCGGTTCCTCTGTGACTCTAATTTCAGGTACTTGAATGTTGGGTTGCCGTACAAGTTTGTGGGGCATGTGATATTGCTGACTGGGTAAAATAGATGCTAATTCACTGTCACTTTGCTGTTGATGTTCCATGCTCTCAGACCTCAAAAAAGAATCAGGACTCTGCACATCATCAATGTTCTCAGGGTCAGACTGCTCAGAGAGTTGGCTGACAGGCTTTTCTGGCTGATAAGATTGATGATCAATGGACTCAGTCTTTTCAAATGAGCTTGGCCTGCTTAGCAAGTTAGTATGCTGAATAACAGATATTACATTGCCCGCAGCCTTTCGGTCTGTATCTTGAACAAGTACAACATCCTCTGGACATATACCAGATTTATCAAAACTTTCCAATGAATTGTAACCACTATACATAGGTCCTCTACCTGTGTGTATACTTTCCTGATTTCCTGGTTTTAGATCATAGTCCCCAGAAGTTTCCAGAGAGACATTTTTTATGTCATCATACTGCCCAGGGCAGTCCTCCTCATCACCAACACTCTTTTCTTTCCGACGTTTTCTTGTGGTCACCTCTGGCATTCCAAACTTCGTACTGCAGCTGCCATATGCTGTCCGCATTTCAGGACATGAAAGTTCTGATCCTGAGCCTTTGAACTCTGACATCAGCTGTTCCCTCTCCCCCATCTTTATTGTTGGAAACTGACCTCCCATCTTTCCATAGTTCTCGGATTCCCCATGCTCAAAAGCGGCCTGTCTCCTCAGCCTTCTTAGACCAGCTGCCCCTGGATAAAATACATCATCTGGAGACATCATTTCATCAAAGGAGTGACTCCCTCTCAGAGCTGATGGAACATTAAGATTAGTAGGGGATGGCGTTGGCATTGAGTTACTTCTTAATAGTGGACCTGTCTCAGAAGGAGCTTCCAGGAAAGAGCCTCGGGGGTATTGCTTTGGGTCAAACCCTGCAACCATTTGTGATTCTGCATAAGTTTCTCTGAAGAATATGCGATCCTCTGATATCTTTCCCATGTCCGTTTCTATCATGGCAGATTTGTTTTGTTGGTCAGGACTAATAGTAGCAGGAATTCCAATTGTCCCTGGATGTCTAGATCTGGAAATGGGTCTATAATACCAAGATCGTCCAAACATAATCTCTTCGTAAGTTTTTGCATTGGTGTTAGGTGGACTAATCTGCTGCTCAGCACTCTCAGAACGAGAGAAATAGCCAGAATCTGTGCTGCCTTTACTGTGCGGACTTAACAGATTAAGAGATTGCTCCGAGTCTTGGCCTTTTTTATCAGTGAGTCTTAAAGCAAGTCTCTGTTTGACAGTATGCGACTCATCTCCCTGGACCACTCCTCTCATATTGGATCCCCTAATTTCTGTGAAAGGGGTACACTCTATGGCTGTTGACATAAGCCCCTGTTTAGGAACAATTAAGATAGGCACTTTCATCGATGCCACGGCCATCTCCTCTGCTGAGTCTGCGTATGCTGGTTCTCCACCTTTCTCTAAAGTGCTTTTGTCAGAATCAAATGATATCTGGGGAATGGAGCTAGTTTTTTCTGGGTACATGGCCCCCTCTGCAGTTTCTTCATCTGTGTCAGTACTTTGATCTCCATCTGACTGTACCTCTGTTTCACCAACTGAAGATGCTTGATCAATATCTGTGCGAGTCGCCAGCTCAGAGAACGGAACCAGTCCTGCTTTAATAGCATGAGCATGAGACTTTCTGTGTTTATATAAATTGCTCTTGGTTTTAAACGAAAAGCCACAGGGCTCACAGGGATAAGGCCGTTCCCCTGTGTGCGATCGTATGTGTTTTTTAAGCACACTGGGCTTAGCACAAGCCCTTCCACAGTACTGGCATATGTACTTCCCTGGCTTTTTGGGTTTCTGTTCCTTCTTATGTCCTTCCTCTTTTTGCTCAGAGCCTGACTGTGAATACTGGCAAAAAGCACTAGGTAAACTGGGTGACTTCTGACGGGGGAATGCTCCATGAGAACGTGAGTGTGCAGAAAACATATCATCTTGAGGCAGAGACTGCAGTTTGCCTGGGAAAGGCCAAGCATGGGGTTCCAAACCAGGTTGCGACTTTGTACCACTAAGGAACGGCTTCTGCATGGGCTGCTGTGGGTATGAGTGTTGTAACTGATAGGAATAAGACCTGGGGAAAAAATCAGCAGATGACTGAGTCTCGGTGCTTATGTGCAGCTTTCCAGAAGCTGCAATAACTGTCCCAGTGATACCGCTCTGCAAACTTTCTGCATAAGAGCTTCCCTTTGTGCCAGCACAGGGCTCCGAAACCCACTTTCTTTGTAAGGAGGTTTTCTCACGTGGTTCCTTGCTGCATTTTTGTCCAGCAGCTGCTCCATGTGGCTCCATTATTTAGTCCTTCTGTCGAGTTTTTCAGGGTACTGTTTATTCAATCACATTCAAATATATCGTCATTCCAGGTGATTTACTAACAATGCCATGTAAACAAAAGGTCCTCAGTTTCCATTTTCTAACCAGCAGCCAAAGCTCTTTCCAGAATTTATTCTTTTGGCATGGTTATATTGAATATATATTTAGTTTCATCCACGCTGAGTTCTCGCCTCTTCAAGTCTTCCTTAAGTATCTACAAAATATAACAACGGAGAAAAGAATTATTTTTAATATATACAAACAGTATTTTAAACATTTAAAAATAGGTTAATATATGAATGCTAATGCAGATTTGTAAAGTTAAATATATTGAATGTCCTGTAACAGCTTGCTCCTCTAATGAGCATGTTACATCTAGTCAATGAAATGAAACACAGGAACTGACACTCTTTCTCAATTCACCATTAACACCCGTGCCTACTCATTTTCTAAAAAGACACAAACGGCTAAAAATAGCCAACGGAACACAAGTGACGTTAATGTCAGATGTGTGTGGGTGTCTAAAGGCAAAGCTATGAAGAAACCATGCCATGTTCACTTCTCGGTTGTGTTTTTTCCCTCCTCAAAGGTTTAAAAGTAAACACAGAATGAATGTTTTTTAGTTTTTTTCACATATTACACTCTACTCTAAACTCTCGGGTTACGTTAAGTCCCTGAAAGCCTACATACACTCAGTGTTTGTGATGGCATGGTGCTGAACATGTTCTACTTGTTCTTTTTCCCCCACCTCTCAGAGCTGCCTGAGGAAACTATGTGACGGCGATGTCTGGGGGCTGGAGTACTAAAAATAGCACAGCAAAAAAGTCAGTGGTTTTTATAGTACCTGAAACTTTAACTTATTGTTTGTTTTGTTTTCAGTTTCTTCCATTCCTGACACAGGAAAATATGCTCTTGCAAACCAAGAACCATGAGTTTGAACCCACAAAGTAGTGGGTTTCGGTATGTATAGCAGCTTTGTGCTTTGTGCATACTGAATTTTATAAATGATAAATAAGAAAGAGGGGGGAAGGAAATGCAGTGTGTACATCCACATAAAATTTTCTAATAAACCAACAATTCTTGGTGACCTATTATACACATTGACTTTTAGTCACATTTTGACATTCAGATGGGTTTCTGGTGTGTGTGTGTGTGTGTGTGTGTGTGTGTGTGTGTGTGTTTTGTTTTGGCTGGGGTTTAAACAAGCTAGTTAGATTTTTTTTTAAATGTAACTTTACATGAAAACCCCTCCCCCGACTTGTTGCTCAGCTCTTTTGTTCTCTGGGGGGTGTGGCTTGGCAGTGACTCATTTACATAGACACTGAAATGGTACATTTGGAGAAGGAATGAAATTAAGGGAATGTGAAGTATAAAAATTTATTATATCTAAGGGATATTTCAGGCCCTAGGAACTTTATTAGGGAACTGGAGAACTTGATTTTTTTATGTAATTATTATTGCAAGAGGTTTGCAAGAGGCAGCGATCCTGCCTGTGCTGTACCATCACACTATCCAGACTCTCATGAATTGCCTACATATCAACAATATCCTTTAAGGTATGGGGTCAGTGTGAGAACATGGCCTAAAGGACGGTTGGTATTTGGCACTGGTGTGATTAAGAATAAAGACCAATCTTATACTGTATGTAACAAACTGCATTTTTGTTCTCAACAATGTGACCAAAATTAAAAGTAAAATTTTAAAATTAGGTTGGCTGATTGGTGTATCTCTCTTTGGCTTTCGATGTCTTTTTGAATCCTGCATTCCCCACAATAAGAGAAAGAAAAACAATTCAAATGCACAATTTTTCACTCAGGGATGATACACAGATCAGCCATAACATTATAACCACCCATAATATTGAGTGGGTTCCCCTAAACCAAAACAGCAATGCCGTGTGTGTTCTGTCACCTTTTTGGTTATTTTGGACTGGACTACAAGGGCCTTTACTCCCCACATGCACAATGAGTCTTGGATGGTCCTTGGATAACTTTTGGTAGGTCCTGAGCACTGCAGACTGGGAACGTTCCACAAGAGCTGCAGTTATGGTGCTGCTCTGACCCGTCACATCACCCATCATAATTCTGCTCTTGTCACAGTAGCTACAGTTACACTCTCTTGTTACAATGACAAGTGGAAGTGGGTAGGATGTATTAAACACCAATTTGTTGGAAGCAGAAAAAAATGGGCAAGCAGGATTTGAACAAGTTTGACAAGAGCCAAATTGTGATAGCTAGAGGATTGGATCATAGCAACTCCAAAACTGCTGTTATTGTGGGATGTCCACCTGGACAGCCACCTGGAGTGACCTGCTAAGTCCTCATTAGAGCCCGCAAGATGAAGCACAAACTTATCCCCAGGCTAGGCTAGGCTAGAGAAGGCATGGCATGCACCAGGGGAGGGAGACCAGCACAGATAGGGAAACCAGGTTTAATCACATCCAGATGGTCAGCTATTGGACGTTACAAACCTTTGCAGTAAAAAAAAAATATATTGCACATTCCATGCAAAAAAAGCCCTCGGTTTTATTTCCTTAGCTACAAAGCAGACTGACAAAAAACTCTCGAGAAAGAACTCGCAGTGAGATATGTGGAGCAGAAAGGAAGCAATTAAATAAGATGAGGTATTTTTAACGCCGTGGCCAGGAGAGCTTGGATATGTATGTGTGTGTGTTTGTGTGTGAGGGAGAGAGAAAGAGAGAGAGTGTACCATATTAGCGTTTTTGTATTTGTGTGTACGAGCTCCGGAGAGAGAGAGAGAGAGAGAGAGAGAGAGAAAGTATGCGTGGGAAGCATCCACAGCCATCTCAAGATGGGGTGAGGAGCGTGGGTGACAGTTCCTGTGTGGGAGGGGAAGGCATGAATAACATGCAGAGTTATGCTGTTGATGAATTGTGTTATGAAAGGGGGGGAGTTACACAACACTTGGTCAGAGTGGGCCGGGAACGATGTCAGCCGGATTAGCAGCGCACCACACAGCCCTTCAAGACATTTGGTCGAATACACAATTATCCCCCAGCTGCAATGCCAGGCGCTGGGAGGAGGAGGAGGAGGAGGAGGCAGGAGGGAAGAAGAGTGAATGTGCCGGAAGAGGGGCACATCAACATGCTCGCATTTAGGCAAATGATGGACATTTGCTCTCAAAAGACGCCTAAATACCCACGTGGAGGGGAGAAATAGAGATCTGCTTGGGATTTGTGCAGAGATATGATGCAATGCTGATAACCTCTCCTACTGTATTGGAAGAACGGTCAGTCATCACTTATGCCCATATGTGATTCGCATACTGTTATTTGTGCGACTCATAACTACTCTTGTACTGTGTATTGTGTATTGTACAAATAGTAAAAAAAAATTAAAAATCCTTATCATATGTGATAGCACTGTTATTTACACTACCTTGCACACTCAGAGCAGTAATGGCTCAATCAGTTAAGGCGTACTTGGTTACTGATCGGAAGGTCGGGGGTTCGAGCCCCAGCACCGCCAAATTGCCATTGTTGAGGTCTTGAGCAAGGCCCTTAACCCTGTCTGACCCTGCGCTCTGACCCCTGCTTCCTAACTGGGACTTGCAAAAAAATGATTTCACTGTGTTGTAAGGTGAATGTGACAAGTAATGGAATCATCATGCTTCATGTACATTGCTGTCCTGTAACAAACTTTATTTAAACTGTACAGCTTTTGAATGTTGTGTATTTCCTATAGATAGTGTCATGTATTGTCTGTAAACAAAATGTACAGTGTTGTTATAAATGACTGAACATTTGAGAGTCACTAACAGCTGGAATCAAATTCCTTGTGTGTGTCAACATACTTGGCCAATAAACCAATTCTGTTTCTGATTATACTCTGTCAGTAATGATGATGATGATACTAGACACTTCTTTCTCCACCATAACATAAGATGAGATGTGCTATCTCATTAGCTACTAACAATTGCACACTGTGGTGTTTCTTCAGGTCTGGAAATCATTAGAAGACTTCCACACTGCTCGATAGACAGGAAGGCTTACACTTGTACATATATGTGTTCCTGGACGTACTGTAGATAAAACCCGGGAAAGGAGAGCTACTGTATATGAGATGTGTTTTAATGTTATTTGTTCTTTTGAACTCGGGTTCATTTTGAATAACATTCTCTTGATGAATTTCTTTGAACTACTTGACAGCGTTTCTTATTAAATTTTCTTTAATGTTCATGACAAATCCATTGTATTGAAACATAATTTTTCATCATGTTATAGGACACCTAATATACAAAATTTGCTTTGAAGGGGCGTTGCTCAGCTGTAGCTCATTTATAAAGACACTGTAACAACATGTTCAGAAAAAAAGAAGAAAATAAAGGGAGTTGAAGGTATTAAAAATGCATTATCTGGTGCATTAACACACACACACACACACACACACACACACACCTTTACAGAAAAAGATGAAAATCTAGCAGTAGTGCCCAGTGTGTATGAAAAAGCATAAAGGATTATTTTAGACAGGTGAGTATCAGCGTAGAAGTAATGAATATGAAATAATAAGCAATTTATATATATATATACACATACTGTAGTATATTAATAATACGTGGTCCGTTCAAGTCAATCCGGGACTTGTGATGAAATTTCTGATGCATGAAGGCGTAAAACCAATCGACATTTGTAGGAGCCTTCAAGCACAGTACAGTGATTCGCCGTAGTAAAAAAAAATTTGAACATTTTTAAGAAGGACCGTAAGTCTGTAAATGACACAAAGTGGTACAAAGTCCTGGTTTGACTTGAATGGTCTTTGTATAATACAGTACTGAACATTTTTTCGACAAATCAGGCAGGGTTTTGATGCTCACCACTTTCTAGACAAACTTTAAAACAGAATGAAAATGTATTTAAGGTATTTGAGAGACTATAAAATGACTATAAAATTCTATATTTCAGATTTACACAAAAGGAGGTATAGACTGTTTTCACCAATGGTACTCTTGCTTGCTTTGTCTGACCTGCTTTAATAAACTCTGAAGCTGCTGCTTTTCTGCATCTGATTTTCGTCAACCACCCATTCTACTTGTTGAAGCTTTCATGTAATCAAGAATAACATCATCTGTGTGAGCAGAGGCTCCTAGTTTTCTGAGCAGAAGTGTCTCTGTTGTCGCGCTGCAGGTTGATTGGCTTGCAGTTTATTAAGTAAGTCTCCTAAACATCCAACATACAGGCATGGAGTCTGAAATGTTATGAGACCTGTTAGTTATGGATTTTTAACACTGGATTCTTTTAGAAAGCGCCTGCTCAGGTGCAAAGAGAGCGCAGAGATGTTCTTACTGCTAATCGAGTCTATTTAAGTGACGTCTTAAAGACAATTGTAATAGAACTGATGTTTTACAGTGTACTTGTTACATGTTAAATGTACACTTTGGCAGGATGAAGCAGAGAGCATCGCCCTACAAAAAGAGGGGGGAAAAAAACAAAAGAAAGCAGGAAAAAGTGAGGCTTCATGTTGGTCTTAATTGTATATGGTAAGACTTTCCACTGGGTAAGACTGAAGCCATTGAAAGCAGCTCGCCCTCATTAAATTTTCCACAACATTTTGCAGAAATGTCGGGAAGCAGCTGGAAAGGCAGTGACTAACCGTCTTTCTCTCTCTCTCTCTCTCTCTCTCTCTCTCTCTGGCTCTCTTTTAGCACTATGTTTCATTGACATGAAATCCAGCTCTCTCTTTTTTTTTGGTGTTAGAATGATGGTTGTAAACTTTTAAAAGCATGTAGCCCTGAAAGAACGATCAAAAAGACTACTACTGATCCTAACAGCCTTGAATGCTTTCAAACACAATGTCTCGCCTGTGGGCTACACATGTTTAACCCCTGATAAGCCAGTGCACACATTCCTCCCTCAAATCAGAAAGTCAGCCTAGCATTTTCAGAGAAAAAAAAAACTAAACCCAAAAGTGGACTAATAACCGAGGGACAAATCCTAAGGATTTCCACAAGACAAGGTAAAATCCCTAATTTCAAGAGGAAAAGTTCTAGTGTCTGGTGATACAGCCGCTCCTCTAACCTAGAGCAGACTAAATAAACAGCTGTAGTCACTGTCCAAGGTTAACAGTTACAGATCTGGTGAGCAAACAGTCTGGTGGCCTGGTGCTCTGAATTCTACCCAGCCTCTTAAGAGACATATGAGGGGAAAAAAATTACAAGAGAGACATAACAGAAGTAAAAGAGATAAGAAAGAGTACTGTATATCTAAGTCAGTGTAAGAAGAGCCACTACTTTTTGCTTGTTTGTTTTCTTTGTAAATAAAATTACTATTCAAACAAAGAGTAATTGCAAAACAATTAGGAAATCTGTGTGTAAGGTTAGGAAATCACATGTTCTGCATTTTGAATGGTTCCAAGAACTAATTCTCACTAGGATTAGTTAGAAACCCAGAGAACGGTGCTAAGCCTCAAATCGTTGTGTACCAGATTTATAGATAATTAAGCAATTCATAAATAATAATGATTATTGTTAAAGCAATTTTAAAAAGATCACAAAACTGTTAGCAAGCTCCCATGTGTGAGGATAAGACATCCCGCCTTCTGGTTTTATGATTGGTTAAAAGAATTCTAAGAATTCGTCTATCGTTGTTTAGAAATCTAGAGCATGAAGTTTGGTCTTAACCTGTGTTCTTATGTGCAGTTTAAAAGACCAGGAGGTATGTATATGAGTCACTCTCAGAGTTTTGCGAGATCTCATAATAAAAGAACTATTGTATTTTTTCCCTCTTTTATGTTAAAAGTGGAGCCGCACTCTGTGATGATTTGTGATATTTTACATATATAAAACCTTTTTTAAATGAATCCATGCCGAACAAATAAACCAGGAGTTTTATCATCATCAGCAAATCATAGTCTATCAACAATGCCCTTCTGCATCTGGCAGGCATGTGGTCTAAGCTACCAGTCTCACCAGATGTTCTGGAACATGTTCCTTCTCTATGACGATGTTCCTAGTCTTTGGATTGTGACTGGAAGAAACCATTTTAAGAACTCACCTGAAGAGCACTGTGCAATTGAGTCCTGGGCAAACAAGTGACGTGGAGGAACCAGAAAAGGCCAGGAAGGTTCCTTTAGCCAGGATGCTGAGACTACGCAGACCACTGGAGAGAGACAGAGAGAAAAGATTTATTAATCAAAAGCCAGAAATGACCTTCTCAAAAGGAGCAAAAAATCTCTTTGAAAGTTATTGAAGACATTTGACTTTGCTGTGACCATGAACTTGTAGGTTATTTTGACTTAAAATAAGGGTTTTGTTCCTTTTTTGTGACCTCACATAAGAAAAGCCCCTCCTTGGGTTTTAAGGGTTAATAGTAAATAGTAAAATATGCAGCTTCAACGCACACTTTAGGGAAGATGTTAACTTGTTAAACAAATAGAAAAATAGGACCTTTACTTTAGCACAGGTGCACATTATTCAGCTTATTTGAAAGAGATATGGTTGACAAGAAATATCCTGTTTCAGGAAGGCAGGAGTGTATGCTGGGTGTAAAACCAGTCCATCATAAAGTGGAGATGGATTGGAGTGCTGGAGCGCTGAATGCAGCAGGTAACATTGCAGCGCTGACCATTGTTAACTTTTTAATACATAAATATCTGTCATCTGGTGGGCTGTTCACACATCTGTACAGCAAATTACATGAGATCTTCCAACCTTTCAAATGACCAAAAAGCCTTCTTCATCAAGATAAAATCAATCATGGTTTCCCTAATCTGGTTTACTTTCTCCAACCAGCCTGTACTCCTCTTGATCTTCTTGAACCAGAGTCACCTCATCCAGCCACAGTTCGAACATTCCTCCATGATTAAAGATCTTACAAACATCAGTGCAGTCAGCTGCTTGTGCACCAAGGAAAAAAAAAAAAAAACACACACCAGATTTCTGTGGCATTGCATCACCATCTGCGTCGGCGCTCAGCCAGAGTAAACACAGGAAACTGGGTTTATCAGGACTGGAACATCTTTCACCTTGAGTCACACGTAGGTGATTAATGTCACAGCACTGTTCATGATCATGACCTGTATTGATCATTACGACTGAAAGGGCATAATAATCCCTGAGTAAAATGTCTTGTGGGATTGTCTACCCTAACAAGAACATCCTTTCACCTTCCTGAGGAAGAACATCAGTTCCGATCCCAAACCGAATCTCCATTAACTCCAATGGATACCATTCATCATGGTGTCCAGGTTCCTCGTGCCTCGCTTCCACAACATTATTCAGACTGATGAAAATTTAACGTGAAGTAATTACAGGAAAGTTGGCTAATTGTATCAGAGGACAGGAAGAGCCCTGGGGTAAGCCGCCGCTGCCATCAATGTGTCCTCACTTCTCAGTACAACCATAGGAACCATTGTGCAGCCTGTCAAATGCACCTGACTCCTCATGTCCTCATGTCTTCATAATGCTCTCTCTGGCTGTCTTTCTCACCATCTTTCCATTTCTTTACTGCTTAGCATTCTAGTGCTTACGTTATACAGAATCCAACCATGCTCCAGTCTTCCATTCAAAACTTTAACCCACAATTACAACCTTCTGCATTCACTCCATCTGCCTTCTTCATAATGAATAATTAACTTGTGTTAATAAATACTCCAGACCCCACTGCCTGGGTGGCACATTAATACATTTCGTGGCTCTAGGTGTTCTGAGACAGTGTAATTACCACACAATTAATGACTCCCATTAATAATTTATATCAGGAAACCATTTTGAACAACGGTTTGGCCGACCCAGGAGACATCTATCCTTCTGAACTGTGTTTAAAGCTAGAGATTGTGCTGAGATTCTGTTCAAGCATCACAACAATCTGATCAGCTGACTGATGTTCTCCAGCTGCATGTACTGTAACACCCTCCATCCTCTCCTCCATTCCCTCACACTTCTCTGCTTCCTCCCTCCCAGCTCAATGGAAAGAGCACAGCTGAGAGATGAATTCATACGAGTGGAATTTGCAGCAGACATCAGAGGATCGGGTTTTATTATGAGCTGGCGAGATTTCCCAACCGCCGGCGTTCTAGAGTCACATTACTCCCGGCTAGAGCTGGGAACTTGGATTTCCTAGAAATACTGTCTCTTGCTTGGTAATATTAAACCGAATATTAGGACAGGATCTGTAACAACAGCAAAAAACAACTTCAGCAATCTGAGGCTGAATAGAGTTACAGAGTGAAATTTTAAAATAAAACTAGCACAAGGCTGAAAGAAGAAGTCTCACTTTATAAAGGAATTTTTTCATCCATTATTTTTCTTCCGTTTTCCTAGAGTGGAGAGCCTTTTAAGCCTCACCCACACCGCAGTTTCTTGGATTCTCAGCTCCACATGTCATCCAGGGGCCAACGCTGCACAAGAAGACAGTAGGACACTGTAGTGTTCCCCTCATTGTTTATTTTAATAATCGGTGACTTATTTTAGAATATCAGAGAACACATAAAAAAAATTAAAAAAAATTACACTAAACTATTAGTAGACTTGTATGACTCTTCACTTCTTTTCATTCCAGTTCTAGAATTCCCTGTGCAGCATTTCCAACTACTGGAGCTAGAATTGTTTTCTATACTTTCTGTTCTTCAGACTTCCTGTACTTTTAGAATTTTGTGTACTCCCTTTTTTTTTCTGATTTCCGGTTGTAGAATTTGCATTTCCCATCCTTCTTACTTTCACCCTGCATCACACAGAGGAAGTACAGACTCACCTGCATTAATGCATTTATTTCAAAACAACATAGACAATAGCACGTTGAAAAAAAAGAATACACAGATAGCCCTAATAAAAACATATGACAGAACAGAAATCTGTCATGACCCCAGTACGAGCTGGTTGGGAAACTGAGTTGCACCACGTATTACAATTATAAAATGCTGTTGAAGGCTTGTCATGAATAAGAAGGCAAACGAGTGTTCCAGTCGTAAACAAAGAGTAAAGCAGAGCCACGTGATCCCGCACAGCACACAGAAGGGTCCAGCAGGTGTAGGAGAAGATCCGGGCACACTCACCCTGTAATCAGCATGTTAGGGAACAGGATTTGGCCTGTGACAACTTAGAGACACATGGTGCTTAATGGGTGTTAATGACAGAGCCGCAACCACTCAGTACAAGGCAGTACGATGGCTGCCTCCAGTGTGGGTTAATCAGTGTCATCTTCTCGCCCCGTCACAAACACCCCCCCCCCAACCCCCCCCTTCCACATACACTATGGCTACTGTAACGCGAGCTCCGCGACCCAGACCGAACGGGGGAAGTGGTATTTGCGTCAGGACACGATGTGCAGCTCAAGAGCTGCTTTTCTTCACGTTTCCTGTCTGCACTGTGAGCACTCAGAAGAAGCCATCACATGGTGCAAAACAATAAAACGTCTAACACTCGTACCAGGATGATGAATAGTTTAGCCAGCTTTTCCCCTTTCTAGTATATATGGAGATATCTCACATGCCGAGGTCACCGAGTTCAGCGGTGTGAAGCGAGTCTGCCCACTTCTCTTCTTGGCGTACTCTTCTGCAAAGAACAAGACCAGACTCTGCATGAGTCAAGAGTACCATCCGTGCCAATCTTTGGGGTTGTTATACAAGGCAACAGAGCTGGCGCTGAGCAGCATTCTGAGTCAGTCTGTAAAAACCATCCAGTCCCGTCTGTTCATTTTCCACAATCTCTCTCTCTTTCTCTCTCTCTCTCTCTTTTCCTCCCTCATTCCAATTTCTCTCTCATACACACAGTTCTTTTTCAGGTTTAAGTGCAGCACCAGGAGTTCGGCACAAAAGTGCCTGGTCATAATGAGAGCTTTATAGGCATGTAATTAATGTGCTCCAGTAGCCCAGATGTACACAGACATACTGGAAGCGACATATGCTGTATGAGGTGTCTTTTTTTATAGCATCTCTGTGCTAAACACACTTCAATGAAAACAGTTTGAAAAGAGCGAGGCACAAAGCCAGAAAGAACAACACCAATGTAAAATCCACAGGCTCCGAGGTGGAGGCAGTGAATTATATTTGAGGAACAAAACACTCTAGGATAACATACCTCCTTCTTCACTGGTGGATTGGTGAGGTAACACAAGAACACCGTATCCTGTCCCTTGTTCAATCTCAACAAACTCAACATCTTTAAGCCGGTTCTCACTACTGTGCTGCACAATAGTACTTTTATTTTCATTCTTAGTGTCTAAGAACTTCCTGCATGACATGGCCATCCCTCTAACGGCAATGTGATTTATAATGGAATGTCCAACTCAATACGAACAACTTGTCGACCTCTTTGACCCCTTGTTTTTTGGCGGGTTTTTTCTTTTTCTTTTTAATTCTAACCGGTTATTCAGTATAACTTTGTGCTAATAAGGTAAAGCAATGAAATGAAACTTCACAGTTCCTACGGTTCCTATGCAGAATTTAAACTTCGAACTACAATAAATGAAGCATCTACTAGAGAAAAGGGAAACAAAATTCACAAACACTTTCCGATGTGACCAGATAACCAACTGGTCAGCGAGTTTTTACATGCAAAAAGGGAAGTTCATGACAAGGTCTCATCATGAGTGTAATCAGAACGAATGGCAATTTCGTTTCTAATTGAAGCAAAAAATCTTTTAATGCTAAGAAATTACCAAGGTACTGTTTGATATGATCGCTGTCATGATACTGACCACGAATTCTTTCTCTTTAACAACTTTCTTTTCAGCATGTGAAAGCCAAAATATCTCTGAGTCCCTCTACTGGCTGGCTATAGTACAGTTTAGTCTATAGTTTCTGTTTAGTCTAATAATTTTCAAATCAAGTTTCATTCATCCTGGTATGTCTTTTAATATTTTCCATAGGGCATTATTCAAGAGATATCTGATGATTAAAAGAGAAGGTTGATGATATACACATGACAAACACGTTTGTTTTTTGTTTAATCCAACTTTGACGGATTCTAGCGCGGAGCAAGAATTTTGTAGAAATATAAAATTTACCACGTTTGAAGAGGCTTGCAAGCTGTGTCAGAACATACCCTGCAAGAGGGTACAACCAAATTTAACCCATTGACATATTATGGTGAAGGTACTCCTCACTGAAACAGGAGGTTTCCCTGCTATGGTAACTTCCACAGGAACTTTAAAACTGAACCTAACCTAACCATAGAGACATGGGGTGGCCTCATTCTACTCGACTGGCATCCAGTCAGTCTCTCAGGATCATTGTCAACCTGTCAAGCCACGCCCTAGCAACCACATAGAGCACCTTAGCAACTGATCCCGTAGACTGTCATTATAAAAGTTTTATAAGAGTTTTGTCAAGACAAGCACCACTCACATTATCTTCAGAGAAGAGATTTGTTTTCAGAAATCTGTATTTTTGTGGGGGATAATGAGTAAATTTCTCAGGTTACATTTACAATATCTACACCAAGCTACCTTCTACTAACACCTGAACAATAAAAACTACACAATAAAAACTCAGTTTACAAAAAACTAAAAAAACTCAGCCATGACTACACCGGATAGTCTGGTCCTGCTAACTCTGTAATTATATACCTATAAATCAAGCTGGATTAACAGCCAATGACAAAATAGCTTTTGAGTCAAAGTTTTATTGGAATAAATTGTATATTTTATTGGCTTCACTAATGGGAGAACACAATGATTCTGTCTATCGCAAAAAGACCTTATGGAATGAATTAAGCTAATTCAAGAATGCTTGTGGCAAAATAACACATACATGTGACATTCTGTGAAGAACATTTTAGAGTAAGGACGTGTCAATTCTTGGCCAAGCTATTCAGAGAAAATTTAAAAGAAGAAACAAGACAGACTGTAATCATCAAATCTGTAACCCCCCTTGCCTATCGCAGGATAGCTCTGAGCTCATGGAGGCAGGACTTATACAAACGTTCTGCTAATTTTCAGCTGCTTGTGTGCCGTTTTTGTTTGACTTTGAGTATTTTTTTTTCATTAGCAACCCTATTATATTATCAAGCGAGCAAATATATATTATTTCTATATAGATCAGAGAAGATGTGGCGCTATTTCTACAACATAGCTTAGGATATTCATCAGTTTTCTCAGCCCTGTAGATTTTCTAAAACTTATTGATGCTTTTTAATGTGAATTTTCCAGCTAAAAAAATAGCTGTACCTTTCTTTCTGGAACAAGTAGAGCCACACATATCAGACACCTGAGCAAGACAGTCAACAGGTTTTTTGGTTTGATTTTCTGTGTCTAAACTACAAGACCTTTTTTTTTTCCTCCTCTGCTTTTGCACCTTGGAAAGAAGGTCAGCTTCAAGTTTCCTGGTTCAGCCTCAGAGACATGCCTCAGGTTTGGAACAAACAGACAGCACCTCCGTCCCTCCCTCACCCTCTACCCTCCCTCCCTCCTTCCCTCCAGGCTTGGAAACTGGGTTCCACTGAAGGAAAGTTTCTCATATGACATCCTCAACAACATGCTCCCTGGTGGAGGAAGTGGAACGCAGCCCATCTTTCCTTTCCCTTCAACGACGTGGAACAAATTCACACACCAATGCACACTTGTACACCCTCGCCGTTTTCACCGACACACACAAACACACATTTCCCGTTACTGGCTGAGCATTTTCTTTTTCAGAGGAAAAGGGAAACCTTGCTGAATTTCCATCATGTGCTCCACATGAACAATGTTTATTTCCAGATGAAGAATTAGAGAAGCTGCAGACATGGAGAGAAGACAAGGTGGTTAAAAATTTGCCAAGCCTTCTTGGAGGATGCTGAATTGTTCCTCGTCAAAGGATCTTTCTAAGAACCTGATAATTGTTTTTTTTTTTCAGCTCCACTGAGATGCAGCACGGCCTCCTGGTGCTTCCTGTTGTGTTTGGTTTACGTAGTGTGCTCCCCACCGCAGTCACTTTCCTGCCTCCACCTCTCCATCTGGTAACTTGCAGTAATGAGGTCTGCAGGGATTGAAATTACTGAGAAAACCATCACGATTTACAGCCATGATTGAGAATGTCTAAAGAGCTGGATTTAAATATCACTGTATCACTGACGAGCAGATTACGAGTTTTACTTAGTATTGCTCACAACTTGCATGAATCTAAAACAAAGTCCTCAACATAAGGTTCAGTCACTTGTATGAAAACATGTAAGGTTTGTGTGTGTGTGAGAGAGAGAGAGAGACATGACTGGCCCAAATGAGCCAGTAATGCATGCTTCCATCACAGAAATTGTTTTACAGCATTCACATCTTCCTAAATGTTAATATTCCATTTGTAAAACATTCCAACTGTAAAACATTCACTTATACGTAGAACACGGTGTCTGCGTAATGGCTCGCTACACAACCAAAAAGTCTCAGTTTCAGTTTTAGTGCCTGTGATATATGACACACCACACGTTAGATACACTGCCTGGCCAAAAAGAATCACACACTCTAAGATTTCATTGAATCATCTAACCTTGATTACAGCACACAATGTGGTGGCCAGTTCATGTGTGAAAATGTTTCCCAGAACCAGTCTTCACAATTTGAGTCCTGGAATCTGCATGTGAGATCGCAGAAGAATATCTCCATTGAGGTGATACCCTGATCATTCACTATATTCAGGTCATCAGTTGACTTCATTTAGAGTCTAGACCTGACCAACTGAAGCAACCCCAGATCATAACACTGCCTCCAGAGGCTTGTACAGTGGCCACTATGTGTAATGGGTGCATCACTCCATGCACTTCCCTTCATACCCTAATGCACCTATCGCTCTGGACTCATCAGAACACATGACCCTTTTCCAGTACCCCAATGTCCAATCTTTATCCAGCAAATTCAAGCAGTTTGTTTTCTTATGTCCGCTCAGCTGTTTACACCCAATCCTATAAGTTATCTCACACTGTGTGTATGGAAATGCTTTTACTTTTACTATTAGGCATAGTGATTGTTTTTATTTTATTAATTTTTTAAAGATTCACCAAGTGTTCAAGGTATTTTTTTCCCCCAAAAACATTTCATCCAGAAAGTTGATGCTTCAGCATTATCCTTTCAGGTTTTGATAACGTGTTGAAGAGTTCTTAACCCAGTGCCAGTAAATTCAAATCCCCCTGTTTTCTTTGGCAATGCAGCTCAACAACCTGACCATTTTCAAACAGGGGCTTTTGATTTTAGAATTTATACTACAGACTGAACCAGTCATGTCTTAGAGTCGGTACTGTTTGAGTACTACAAACTGGAATAAAAAAGTCAGATTAATTATAATATGTGCATTTTACAGTGCAGTGTCACTCTGTTAGGGGAAAAAAAAAACAGTCCTGTGATTTTTATTTTGCCTGTACCTCATCATTAAACAGTTCTGTAACTCTAATTCTTTCTTTTGCTCCACATTAAAGACATTTGTTTTTATGATGAAATAAAACAGATCAGAACATGTACATCTGGATGTAGCATAAAAAAAATCTAGCCTTTTCTTTGGTGTCAGACCATGCAATCTTTAGTTAAGCACAAGTATTGGAATAGATAATCAAACTAGTCATAAGCAGGATATTTCCTTCAAGAGAAAGTAGATTGGTGTCACTAGGTTGTGTTAAAAGTCCACTGTCTGTCTGGACGTGTGACAGCTCTTCCATAAACCCAGGGTGTACAGAGAGCATGAGCGGGACACGTAATTAGTGCTGTTTTGTGAGAACTCTGTGCCTCAAGAGACAGATCATCAAATACACACAAAGCAAAAGAGGCAATACTCTCCAAGATTCACCCTCTCAGGACATAAAGACTCAGAGCAAAGTCTCATCACATACAGTTTCATAAAAATGAATTATTATATTTGCATCCCGTAGTATAACCATAGAACTAAATCAGTCCTCCATGGATGCACGCACTGGGTAGAAAAGCACGAAGGCTCACACAAACACACACACACTCACACAGGCTGCCAGGCTGGAGGAGTTTCCAGCGCTCATATAAAATTGATAATGAGATGTGTACGCAGCAGGAATGGAAAAATCTGAGGTTCCTTATGAGGTTTCCACATTCCTGCCTTCCTGCGGGCCAGACACAAATGCTCTACATCTGTTCCAGAGGTTTGTGTGCTTGTGTGTACAGTCAGGGGGAAATAAGTTTAACACTTTTGTTTATTTTACTACACACACACACACACACACACACACATATATATAATATATATATATATATATATATATATATATATACTACCGTTCAAAAGTTTGGGGTCACTTGCAAATTTCTTTGTTTT
>JAOVVA010000026.1:7005125-7021883 GCA_028565275.1 Leiocassis micropogon
AGTTAGAAAGTGACCCCAAACTTTTGAACGGTAGTGTATATACATACACAGTATTTACCTACCATACCATTTTTGTCCCCAAATAATAAGTTCTTACTACTGATTGGAAAGATTTCATGCAAAAATCATGGAAAAATACCAAATACAGGCAAAGTTTTCAGGGACAACACTAAGAAACACGAGCAGAATGGAAAAAACGACATTCTAAGCACAGGCTATAAACAACACTTGAAAGTTCATGGAATCACACCTGAACAGGTGAGCCATGCAGCATTTCATAACATACACTCAGACTGATGATAAGCAACGACAGGGAGAAAGCAGTGGTAGCACATAAATAAAGTTGCAGGATGACCTGAAAGCAGCAGGAACAACAGTTACCCACCGAGAACGACGAGTTATAAAATAGCCGCAATTAACAATTAACCCTGCTCACTGGTACTCACTCTACTGTATTGTAATGTACTGTATGTGAATATCATGTCTATAAATATGGTAGTGCAACAGTACAGTAGTTTTCATGTGAATAATTCATTCATTTCACTCTCATGCTGAACTTTCATACCCACCAACCTACTTACGACCCTGGCACAATGAAATGTCTCGAGCGCGGTGTCTCGTCCTGTTCTGCAATGTTCTTTCTCATCGTAACCTGACTGGCCTTGACTGTATCCATGGGCGATAAACACAGACAGAAACCAAATAAAGATCTGGTTTCTCACAGTGGCCGAAAAAGCTTCCTACGCTGCTTTTGTTTGGCGAGTCTGTTTGGGTGATCGTACCGGGATAAGTGGCAAGTGCTTCTCTCCTTCTCTCTCTGTCGCTCCCAAATTTATTAGCTCTGCATGCCTTGTACTCAGAGTGACCCAGAGTGACCCTGATACTGATGAGATCAGTAGTGCTCTGATGAGTAGCAGACTGCTCTTTCAGGTCTCTGGCCTTAGAGTTATTTAAGTTTTGCTTTGCATGGTCAGCATGTTCCTACTACGCAAAATTTACTTTATCATTTATAAACATTTACATGGTTACACAGGCAAAAAAAAAAACTGCATTATTTTTTTATTTCTTTTTCAATTTTGTCCACAATTGTGCTTAAAAATGTACTGCCTGGTATGACATCAGAAAAAAATTGCAAAGCCCCACCCTTTAAGTCTACTCCTAGGCACCTTTTTCAAGAAAGTCCCTTTTCAAGCATTCTGATTGGGTACAATAAAATGCACCTCCACAAATGGGCATGGAGGTTGGGGGAGGGGGGGGGTCAATGTGGATTCAGAGCTCATTTGCATTTAAAGCTACAGGTGCAGAAACAGTTTTATTGAGGCCAGAGTAAAGTATCGGAATGGCATTTTAGCTGGAATGTTAACAGCCATTATGGAGACTTCTAAGACTTACGATAAGTGTAAAAAAAAAAAAAAAAAATTATAAAAATACGGCACCTTTCATGGTCAGGGTCTCACTAAACTGAATTCCACACTGTCATGTAACATGAAAACATTCGAACTATTATTTGTGTTTGAACGAAACAGTTCCTGACTTACTGTATACAATACAATAGTTCTGGGATAAGGTGTCCCAGCGGTTGGCTGTCCTTTCTGTCATGTTTGATGCAGTATGTGGTCAGACCGGATGGCACTGTAATAAGAAGTATGATGCTAGCGGTGGTTTCCTATTTCCTTTTCGCTGCCACACACACACACACACACACACACACACTTACACACCCCTTGTCTCTCCTTCCACACACTCCACACACATACCCCTGACAGCAGGGGTTTTTAAATAGTCCTTGTCCTTGGCAACCCACAACTCCCACCTCTGCTCCTACGCCGTGACTTTTATTTATTCCTTTTACCTTCTTTTTTCCATCCTTACTTCGTCCTTATTTCTGACTCGGTCATTCGCTCTTCGTATTCAGTGACTAAAAATACTGCCACGGCCACTGTGCAACAACAACAACAAAAAAACCCTCAGGTGTAATTAGAGCAACAGCAATGTGGGCAAATTCACTCTAACGTTTTTTACACCGATCAAATAGGAAAGGAGGAATCTTAGAGGAAAACAAAAAGTCTGCGAGTCAGTGATGAAAATGAGTCACATAAACAAGCATTATAATTGAATGGCACGGGCCACCAGCCGGGTGAGTAAAGCCAGCTCTGTTTTTTTCCAGCACTAATGATCAGGGCAGGAGATTTTCCTGGAACTGAAGCAGAGAGAAGGGTGAGGAGCAGATGGAAAGTCAGCCATTCCAAAGCGCTACAGGCTCAAGCACTAAAATATGCTAAGGTGAGAGTGAAAACGACCTTGAATAATAAAATGTAATAGTAATTACATTAATGGTAATGGTAATGCTAAAATGTTGCAGTTCCTCAATCATCCTACCCAATAATAAGAATCACACATGTGGTGCAGAGAAATAAACTGCATGAGATCTTTAGGCAGTGGGGGCTCAGCATGTTAAGGCTCTGAGTTAGTGATCGGGAGGTTGGCGGTTCAAGCCCCAGCTCTACCAGGTTGCCACTATTGGGCCCTTTTAAGCAAAGCCCTTAACTCTGTCTGTTCCAGGGGCACTGTATAATGGCTTCTTGTCTAGAACTGTAATAACGAATTGGGATGTTTATAAAATTGTGATACAAATCGAATCTGCACCGAGGTGACGTGATAATATAGTATCGGGTAGTGACTGATGATTCCCATTCCTAGTAGTAATGCATGCAATTTATGCAATTATTATTGGTACCCATTTGCTTGCTAGTCAACCAATTAGAGGCTTTGTTCCTGACTTGTTGACCAATCAGAGGGCTGACATTCTGCTGGCAAAAAAAAAAAAAGAAAAATTATTTCATCTCAGTTTTTCTTTGTATTTAAAACATAACCGCCATAATTGCCATCTTTCAACTTTAAATAATTGTAATTGGTGCTGATTTTCTCTTCCTGTAATAAGACTCAGCTTTAAGATGTTCCTCATTCTGTATCTTATCATACATAGGAACATGTTAAAGACAAACTAATGGTTATGAAAGTTCTCTACTGAATTCATAATGGAAAATATGGTTTTATACATAATGGAAAAAACCTATAGTTATGGGCATCTACGAGTTAAAGTGAGCAGGTTTTCTCACGTCTGGAAGCTAACAGTAAAAATACATGGCTCTAGACAGTGGAGACAGGTGGGCTTACCTGCAGGCTGACTGTTACACAGTCGATCTAAGCCTAGTTTTCCGGCTGTGCTCTCTTGCAGCTCTGCAAGGAGTCAAGCCTGGGTCCTGTGCACAAATTGAGTTACTGGCCAACACCAAGTGCCCTTTTACCTAAGGGAGAGCCAGATGCCTCACCCCACGCCTTAGTTTTATCCAAACGAGAGGCTTTCTTTTCATCATCAGGTCTAAAACCAAACCTGGGCCATCTGTGACGGAGGTCCTGGGGTCTACACGCCTGTCTGCCCACTTCCTGAGCTCAGCACACGTGCTGCCTGCTGAACTCGCCAGTTTAACATAACAGTCGGAATAATCGCAAGATTTTAATAATATTAATATATCATTATGGTTTTGTGTATCTGCTGCCTACCCTGAAGCAGGACCAGGCCTGTGCACATTGGGCATGGCATCGCTTCTGCCTGGCATGGCTGTGGGCACAACAGAAGGCATGGAGGGCTTATCCCAGCACGAGTGCAGGCCACAGACACTCTCACAGACTCGCAGGGAAGGAAGAGGCCTGGTTCAGCGCTGTCTTAGCAGCAACACACCTCCATAGTGCTCTGGCACAGGGTTTGTTCAGTTTGCGTCAGCAACCAACTCGTGATGCACCGGGTTTCAACAGATTATTAATGACTGCCAGGAACAGAGACGTCACACCGTAACATAGAGCCAAGGCATACAGTGCACTACTCAATGATACGTTTGAGATCTGTATGGAAATAGTGTGTGTTTTTAGTATAAATAAATAAATAAAAAAGACAGATAAAGCAAACCGAGTCTCATGTGACTCATGCACTTTCCACAGCTCAGCAAAAGCAACACAGTAATAGTTTCTATTGTCCAAGTGTCAGAGTTAAACTGTTGGTCAAAACCATAAGCTAATTAGTCAAGTGTACCCGGATCTTTAATCTGTCTCAGTGTCTACCAGGGGCTTACGAGGTGAACATTTATTTGGATCTGGGTATGACTGTTCATGCAGGAAAAACACCAATGGGATTTTTAACTATATAAATCACTCCGCGTGCCAGGTGTTCTACAATCGTTAATTACACTAACTGTCGGTCGCATCATGGGTGAAAGTAGATCTGTACAGAGCAACTGCCTGCCAAAAACCACATGTAAAACTAGTCACAGAAGCATTTTCAGCAAGATAACACATCTAATAACACTGTCATCTTAAATAACGCTTTGATTCTTTAAGAACTGCTTCTAAGTCATTCAGAAGAGCTTCTGAACCATTCATGTTTTTGTTTTTATGGCTACAAAGCTAACTAGCTCCTAATACTAGACTGAACTCCAAATTGCTCTCCAACCCCTGATCAAGGGCCCTACTTGGTGCGTGTGACAAGTGATTGTACTGTACATCCTTAATAGCAAACTTGCTTTCCATTTAGTGATATTTGGGATAACCACATAACCACAACTGCATCACAGCCATGCTATATTCAGCAGTACAGCACTCTGTCTCGTGTGATATCTCTAAATTATATCCTAATCTCCCTGTTTCACTCCTCCTCCAAACATACTGTTACATTGTTAAAAATAAGCTACTGCTGAGCCACACAACTCAGACAACTGCAGAGCTGAGCAAGAAGCCGGGAAGAGGGGCTCTTCTTATATGAGGTCACAATAGGGCAAAAATCTAAAAAGACAGATATAAAAATAGAAAGACAAGAAAAATTATATGGCAGTGCTGTTCAAAATGATCATGTGGTGTTACCAGTAATTTGACTCCCAAATAAAATATTTTCTTAATATGGGCAAAAAAAAGGTATAAGATGTAAGTAGAGTATATGTCCGATATTTAGAAATTGCAGCAGATTCCCTCTTACTGAAGTTCCTGTTTGTACATTTTACAGCCTCGCTACCGAGATAAAACTAATAAAAAATGCACAAGACTAATATTTACTTGAGCATAGCATATCAATTATTCATTCTCCAGCCTCAGAACATTGATATCTTATTTTGAATTTTAATATCGTTACTGCAATTACTGGCTGGCTGTGTCACATGACAAGGCGAGCATGCATGGTGTTAAAGAACACACAACGAGTGTTAGAAACACTCTGTACTTTCCATGGATGGAGGTGTAAAGTGTGATACAACCACTCTCTTGCGCTCTCTCTCTCTCTCTCTCTCTCTGCTTCTCTCTGCCTGTCTTTCACAGCTCACTATTCTTTACCAATAACCATGTTGTAAGAAAGATGACATGATAATATTATTAACAGCCCATATATGGACATTGCAAAACATCCCTTTAATTATTCATTGTTATGACTCAGATCTACATGTCACTTCTTTTCATGACAAGAGCAGTTTAGACACACCCAATTACCGTGAAACTATAATAAATGTCTCATCTTTTCCTAGCATAACACAGAAGAGCCATCAGAACCCAGACTGTTTATTATATACTGAGGAATTAAGAGAAATAAAAAAAAGAAAACAATTATGTAAAAGGAATTATGAGCATACATTAACCTCCATATTATAGAACTTCTCCAAATCTGCTAATTAGAAATAAAACAGAAAGAAGCTCGAGTTTTTAAAAGCTCAAGTTAATCCCCTGGTTATACGAATACAAATATATATTTTTATATAAATACTTATCCATAAATCTGACTCGAACCTGCAGAAGAGATACATATGGTTCCACCACAGGATTTTTTAAATTTATTTATTTATTTTATGCTTGGTGATATTTTCAAGTGCCTGTTAAAATCTATAATAAAATTTAACAAGTATAATTACATTTTCTATATTTTTCTTGATGTCCTACCACATGACAGACAAATATGGTCCTTTAAAACTTGGTCACCTAGACGTTTCCTGGGCCATGATGTGATTTTCTTCTTATTATTATTAACTGAGTTGTTTTCAAGAGTAAAGTCTTAAAATAGTCTTTTCTTGATGGTCAGCATTTGCACATATTTCTTAACAGATAGTAAAACATGCAACAAATAATAATCAATGAATCATTTATCATTAACGATAATTTTTTTTAACAATTTAAACTGATTTTTAAAAAGGGCTGTTGAAAAATACCTCGCTCATCTCGCTGTGCCAATAAAATAAAAAAAGGCACTGAAATATAATGTGTAGTACTACATACTAGCTGAAGTGTGGTGTGGTGTACAAGTTAACAGATAGGTGAGCTACAGAGAAATATTAGACAAAACTAACACTAACGTTAACATGCTAAAATACAGAACTATTTATAAGTAAAATATTAAAGAGATAACATTAACAGTTTGCACTTCTGGTCTGTAAAACAAGACAGGCTGGAATTTATACAAATTATAGCAAATAAAAATATAGAAAATGTAATAATAGTCAAACATCTATTGAGAAAAAATAGATGGTATTAAAATGTGAGCATATATGAAACCTGGCGGATAATGTGTTTTAAAATAATCTTTTATTCTGCATATGAAGTAACCATCAGCGCTCTTAAAGCCTACACGAAGCATGATTTTTCAGTATACCGCTTCTACAGTACCATCATAAAATGCTCGACAGAGCACATTACAGAAACACCAGGGTTCTGAGAGCAGAGACAGAAGCTTATGTAACACACACGCGCGCACACACACACACACACACACAATTATCATTAGCATTCACTTAATCAAATAATAGCAACCAGGAAAATAAGCAGAAGCCAAATCTGCTCACAATTAGGTCTCGCTCTCCTGCCAGAGCAGAGCAGCAGATGAAGAAGTAGTAAAGGGATGTACCTGTAAATGAGAGTCAAGTGTAAGTGCTGGGCACGCTAAGTGGCTAGCACTTTCTGCTTTTCATTACTTCTCTGCTTACAAGCTCCTGCTTGTATGGGTATTTACATCGCACAAGGAATGTGACTGTTGTGTAATAATAAATGTAGCTAGCGTGTTAAGTGATTAAGCTCTCTCATGTTGCAATGCTTTGTGTGTGTGTGTGTGAGAGTGTGCGTATTAGCATTAGGTCATGTTGATGAATATGACATGTATAACAAACAGTTATATACTCAAATTCTCAAAGCTATCAGTATCAAGAAACTGTTCTCACAATACTGGGAATCAAGACAGTCACGGAGTTCAAGATCAAGTCCTTCAGATAATGCTCCCTGACTGAGATGTTTTCTGAGTCAAAAAAAAAAAAATCACATTAGCTTAGCACCTTCAACTTCCCAAAATGTGGCAACTTCCCACAGCCAAATTTAGCTTGGTAAATGATAGCAGGTTTATATGACGTAGTATTGTATGTAAAGTGGTGTTCAGTAAAAACTGCTCATCACTCTGCCAATAAGGTGCCTGCACACAGTTGGTGCTTGGGCATTCATTATTCATTATAATTAAAACTGCTACTGCTGTTGTTGTTGTTGATGATGATGATGATGATGATGATGATGATGCCATGTTAGCAGATGTGAGCATTTTTAGGAAATCAGGAAGTACAACCAAGACAACAATTCTAATGACAACACTTGAACAGACACTTTCCCTTGTTTTGATCCTTAGAAAGATTCCAGGTATGCCAGAGATGCAGCAGATTGGCCAGAGAACCAGGTTTCATTCCACAGCTATCAGATAGGAGTCTTTGAGACATCCAGCCTGATGGCCAGACAGACACGAGGAGCAGGAAAAACCTGTTCAAGGTCAGTGTAATTATATTGTCAGGGCTTCCCCGGGTTCACACGAATGCCTGAAGAAATGCTTTTCAGACATGTCACATGCAGTTAGATATTCTAAAAAAGGAAATAAGTAAAGACATTGACATCGCATTAAGAAGTGTTTAGGATGTCACCTCGGCCCAGTGACCAGGTGTTTCCATCATAAACCATGCAGTTTACACAGTTACTGGTACAGAAACTCTATCAGTTAGTAAAATTTCAATTCTGTGCTTACTGCAGCAGTAGGAAACAGAAAGAGAAAGAAAGACAGAAAGCAATTTGTCTAGCACTGCCACTCCTTTCCGGACTTGTCCGTTCTGGTTATGCCGTTCTGTCTGTCTTCACGCCCACAGACGAAAACAAGCCCTGCTCTTAGTGTCTCTGTACACACACACACACACACACACACAGAGAAAGGTTTGCCTAAAAGAAAATTACATTACATACCAGCCTGGCTTGACTGGCCCCTCAGTCATCTGCTGCATTCCTGGGTGCTCACTCTTCCCTTGTCCATTTCCAGGGAGTCGAGTATACGAGCGCCTGGTGAAACTCCCATCAATCAGAAGACACTCACTGATCGAGCGTATGCTAGGAGACCTACTGATGTAAGCTAGTCACCAGAGAAAATACCCAGTCGTGACGCATATCCAGGAACAAAAATAGCTCTGGGGCCCCTCTAGGGATTCTACAACAGGCTACGTGGAGCAGCATTTTCAGCGCTCACGCAGCCTGTAGGCTGGTTCTGCTTGCTCGCGTTTACATTTTTGTGAAGGGAGAAATGACTGCAAATAGACAGGTCAAAAGTGCTAGGGATGGAAGTGCAAACTGTGTGTGTGTGTGTGGTTTAGACACCCTGCCTTATCAGACCGAACTTTAACCATCTGGCCTGAATGCCTTTGACCTGGGGTTGTCCATGGCATGCCAAGCAGGGCATAACAACAAGGCACCACTTCCTCTTCTTGGCCTCCATCATTTATAGCTCTCCCTCAGCGCTATAAATAACGCGTGCGACATTCCTCCGCAGACGTCCTCTCTTTTGTACTATTACTGGCTGAACAAGTATATGATAGACATGCGGATCATAGAAATGTTTCGTATAGGAGTTTTGGTCGGGGGTATGGGTGAGTGTGTGTGTGCGTGTGTGTGTCAGAGGTTGCTCCTGAATAAGGATGACATGCACAGGATGTTCAAAAAATGATGATGTAATATTGTAATAATATCATAACATTAATAAAAAGGGCAGCATACTGTCCTGGGTGTACCCGCCTCATGCCTCAAGTCTCCTGGGATACACTCCAGGCTTCCTGTGATCCTCTACAAGATAAGCAGTATATAATGAATGAATGAATGGATGATAAAAATTTATCATGAAGTCAACTTCCAAAAGAGATTTAATAATCAAGGTAACAGATATGCAAACAGCCATAGAAGTAACAGTTTACTTTGCTTTATCGGCGGTACATGTTCGTTCCTGAGCTGTCAGAGGCACTCTGGCACTCTTTTACAATCCAATTTACACAGCTAAATATACATGACCTCTCCTGCCCACCAGAGGGGATGCTGGGATCCCATGTGGATCACGCACAAAGAGAGAGGGGGAAAAAAACTAAAAACAAACCATAGCCTCTGATTCCCCAGGGCTCATGTTCGCTGTTTAAGCAAGCCTTACAGTAAACAGCATTCCCGAGGGACGGGGCTGCCACAAAAAAGCATGTGATACCTCCAGAGCATCATGCCCTAGATGATCTTGTGGTAGAGCGAGCTGCTGAAAATGGTACTGTAAACACAATCCTCAGGGAGAAGACAAGATAGGTTTCAGAGATAAAGAGATTGATCAAGTGTTTTTTTGTTTTTTTTGGGGGGGAAGAAAGCATCTAGAAAAAAACTAATGGACCATACAGTCCCCTTTTGACCCAGGGCACTTATGTCATGTCAAAACTAGGGGTTAGTGTATCAAACCAAATATTGATCGTATTGATACCAGCGTTGGTATTGGTATTGGTACAAGTCATTACTAGCGTGATGAAGTGTTATATTTCTCTCCTCTACGGTCAGCATATTTCTCTGGATTCATCAGAGTGGACAGGTCTGTCCATACACTGCTTCTTTCACATTTCTACATGCTCATTCTAGAAGCACATGCTCCTCCTCCCGCAACACTCTGCTTTGTTTTGTTGTCCTGCCTTCATGTGACTCAGTGGCGTTACGCAGACACTGTTGGCTGCAGTGAGTGAGAGATGCAAAGAGAAAGAGAAGCGTTGTGTGGAGTTTTTACAGTTTTATGGTTGTAAATGAAAACATTGCTAACTGCAATGTGTGCAGGAAGGAAATTTGCTACTGTGGCAAAGCCACCAACTATACAAGCATATTAAACAACACGGAAAAGAGGACTCCGAGCTGCAAAAGAAACAAAGAGAGGAGGAGGGAAATCCCCCAGACAGACCCCCGGCAGTGAGACAGAAGTCACCGGCAGAATTGTTTCAGAAAGGCAAAGAATCTCCTGGCAGCTTATTTATATAGGTGAAAGTAATGTTTTAGTCATGTCAGATCTTCAGCATCAGTTAATGTTAATTCTCCAAGTGTAAATGGACATCACATTTGTTACTTTAGCAGACTGATTAAATATAGACTATATTGATGATGCACTCACCATACCTATTACAATACACTGGTTTTCCCTATAGAAAAGTACATGTAAGTTCAAACGCATACTTTAAAAGTAGAAATTATCGGTATTGGTATCGGTGATATTGCCCCATATTTACTTGGTATAGTATCAATTCCAAATTATTCAGCCATAGTCAAAATCTTACAGCGTGTGGGGAAAAGTTTGTGCACTGCTTGACACCTGTATATGCTTCTTCAGCAAACCTTAAAGTTGTAATTACACAATGGTATAGAATGAAAAGAAATCAAATCCTACTCTTGCCCTTGTAACTGGATCAACACAAATTCCCACAACATCTATAAGACAGCCTTCCCAGAGGAAAAAAATTTAAATGATTATAAACAGTGTTGTTGTAAGTGCTGATGAGTTTAATGATCAAGGGTGCACATAGTTTCAGTCATATTAACTGACTAAGATGAAATGCTGCGAATTCTTTAGAATGCTGGATTCCTCCATTCCTCCTGCACTAGCTCATTTGTCAGACCTTCAGTACGTCTTCACTTCATCCATATTTAATCCTGGACACATGAAAAGAAAATGTGATATCGAAGTGGTTTCGTATGAATGCTTAATAATAATGAACAATTTCTCAATAACGAAGAACGTCCGTCAAACAGACTGCTGGAACAAATGCCTCTATAAGTACCTCACATGTATGCTGTATATGTGCTCTATACACTGTAATAAACCTGAGCTGTGCTTCCGTTGTGTTTCTTACAGCCATGGACTTTATTATTATTATTATTATTTTAGTATACTTTGTTGGCCAAAAGTCCAATAAGCAAATTTGCTAGCACAGCAAAGCACTGTGTCACATTTATTATAATTTATTATTACATTATAAACATTTATAATCACAATCCCTTACAGTTATGACTAATCCACTGCTTTCTGTTTGTTTGTGTGTTTGTTTGTGACTTCTTAGCTTATATTGACAAGTGCTTGTTAGCTACTTGTTAGCATTATGATTAGCCACTTCACTCTAACATGTACTAGCATAATTGACAACCATGTATGTCCATATTTGGTCTTGAGCTTGTGACTGAATCAAGACAAAGATCTTTTTTCTTTCTTTTTTTTTTTTTTTTACAAAAGTTTTCAAAGTCCAGTTCATAGCTCCTGAGGAAGCTCAAAGAGCAAAATCGGCAATGTGTGAGGTGATGTTTAAAATGTAGGACAGGGATAGTGACATGCAAACACACCCACACAACTTAGAATAATAGTTCATCTGTGTGAGATCTCAGAAAGCAGTCCATTTTATTTTCACCTAGCATAAAATCAATTCAGCATAAAACATCACACCAGCTATGCGACTGCATAGTGACTGGCCTGTCTGTGCTCTAACAGGACTGACTTTGGCCTATTATACAACTTGCTGTGTTTTCCTCTGGAGCAGCTGTCTCCCATTTCATCCACACAAGTAGGGAAAAAAATTCTTGGTCAGGTACCAAAAATTGCACCGTCCGCTAAAAATTCCCATCGGTCCATGAACTCTCACGTTGCCCCATGGCACCTGTTACATCAGAAGTCGGGCATGCCGAGGCAGAGCTACCCCTTGACGTTTGACCTCTCCAGAACCACTACCCCAACCCCCAGCCAGCATTCAGAGATTAGCCAGACGAGCACAGCAGGTTTAATGCCAAGAATGAGGCCCGGGGGGGCTTCCCAGACACAGAAAAGACCCCCAAAATGCCTCCAGCTCTAAAGCATGTGACGGCTGGTGTGACTCCTAGAACAAGCACAACAAACACAGCATGAAGCTTTGGCGTGCAGGGAATGACTGAAGTTTTTTCCATAAGTACCGCCTTGGTGCTTTTCCAAGAGCCTTACATACAGTATATATATTGTATAATTGTATAATATATATTGTATAATATATAATATGATATATTGTATATTGTATAATAAAGTCTCTTTTTCTGTCCTTAAATGATATTTAAACTGTCTGGATGGATGGATTGAGGAAGGCTGTTTGTTCTTTGACACAAGGATGCTTCCTGGCCTTCTGGAATTCAAGCTGTCATTGTGCAGAATGGTCAGATGCAATGACCTTTCACCTCACACCATCAGTCATTACTGTAAGCAGAAGACACTTTGCTGAGGAGCTTAACCTTTTCACAACCTACAGCCACACCCGCCCACATACTTCAGGATATTTGGAAATCAAGGACTTGAAGGGAAACTGAAGAAAACTCACCAGGCAACATGCACACCAGACCAGATTCAAAAGACCAACCCTGGAGGTGCGAGAAGACAGTGCTAAGACAAGATGTTCCACCACAGATCACACACAGGGTTAAGCCTAGTCCCTGACCTCATAACCTCCTGTGCATTCCAGAACAGTATCCTTAACATCACCAACAACCCATAACACCTGACCCAAAACATATTGTATCTTACAGCAGATTCAAAACTGCTCTACATAATTATATATACTGTAACTGACAACAAGGCTCCTTTTGCTGTGTGATTGTTTTTATGCTCGTTCCATTCCAGAGTTTGTGCAATTTGGAGCTATGCCAAGCCACTTATGGGAAGAGAAATGACTCAGTGATGCCTTTAACCATTCCTCATCCTACAGAGTTCGGTTAGGATGAAAAGAAATAAGATATCTTGTTCTGATCTGTCGGAACCCCGTCATGACAGGTGAGAGAAAAAAGAGAGAATGACTGTGTCTACCCTCTTCATGGCAACCTTATGTAATGTTCCAGCAATAAATAGGGATTGGGATAATTAGTTAAGTCTTTTTGTAGTCACACTAATTGAAGATTTAAGCCCTCAGTGAAACTGAAACTGATTGACACACCATCTTATTCTTTCTCTTGTGTTCCACATTCCCATCTGCAGCACAGGATGCGGCTCAACATGAAATACGCACTGAGCTATAAAAACGGCATTATATAATGTATCCACCAACCCTGACGCAGGCATTTTGCAACAGCTAATTAAGGAAACGTGCTGCGGGGGACAAAATTATCTTCTTTTTTTCTAGAAGCTCATCTGCAGAATGATAGAGAATTGCAAAAACAAAAAATATGCCACGTAGAAAAACAAGACTCATCTGTAAATGCTGAATCGGTTGAATGAAGCGGCCAGAAGAAGCACAGAGAGACAGACAGAGCGTCTGGAGGAAATGGATGCAAAAATTAGTAAACAATCAACAATCAATAGTCTAATGTTGTAATAGAAGATGGAGCAGGAAGGATGCAACAGTAGAGCAGGGTAGGAGTTAGAGCCTTGAAGCAGCTCAGGAGATGCAGAAGAATACAGCTGTCTCAGTTCTCTCAACAGCTGCAGCTCCATGTCTCATTTTGCAAACAAATGTGGAGAGCTTTCCTCAGAATCCCTTTTCCTACAATGATTTTTAAGGTAATCAGAAAAAAAACCCTGTGATCCTGTTTTTGTGTTTTCTTGTGCATCTGTGGGAAGTTTCTTCTGCTACTGTGCCCGTACAGTTAAAGTTGCCATATGATTCTTCTACTTAAACAATGTCTGTCACTTTAAATGCAAATGAGCTAATGCCCCTTCCTCCTATTGCCTCCTTAATGGAAGTGAATCTTTCTACTCAAGAAAATGTATGTCCCTGAAAAAGGGGTCTGGAGCAGGGGCTCCCCCACCCTTACCCCCGTTCTTGCCTGGAATGACCTGGGTGGAAATTATAAATGACATGTTTATAAGGGAAAAAAGGAGGAAAGGTTTTTTTTTTTCCTTGTTGTGATTTGTCTTATGAATTTTGTATAAAAGGTGCCCTGTGAACTCTTAACCATAACTGTAATAAAATGAAAAAGCAAAGACAAGACCAAATCTGAGCATTTTGAATTAAGTGCTAGCACCATGTTTAATGTCTTCTGTACTGTAGATATGTCTGTGATGAAGATTATGATGATAATATTACTACTACCACTACTACTACTACTACTACTACTACTAATAATAATAATACAAACCATTCATTATAATCTAGAAGTGGTTTGAGTTGTTATACAGGACAAAATTTCTGTCAGTAATGAGGAAAAGTACTGGAACTTAGCTGCGAGTGTCATTAAAAGCAAAAGAGTAGATGTGGACCAAATTTAAACGTGGACTCGGAGACTGGCAGCGTCAGTTTAAAGCCTGCTGTCAAGCACACAGATGGGATGAAGAGCGCAGGGATGAAGCAGAACACCTGCCCTCCCTCCCTCGCTTCCTCAGTAAACTCCAGGTCTTCTTCTGCTTCACACTATCTGCTTCAGCTGAAGCACAGCACTAACGCACACTTGGAGAGCACAGGAATAAGCAAACAGCAAGCAGATTGCAGGCTTAGGCTCGGATGTGAGTGTATGCAGCGTGGGCCGCTGGGAGCACTAGAGACCTGACGCTGGCGGTTCACACTTCCTCAGCCCTCGCACTACTCTGCATGTCTGTGTGTGTGTGTTTGTGTGTGTGTGTGTGTGTGCGTGTGTGTGTGTGTGTGTGCGCGCATGTGTGCATGAACAAAAGCACCAGCAACACCTCCTCACCGCTCATCCGCACTACATCACACCATGTGTTTAGAGGAGGCAAAAAGAGACGCCGCTGACATCACACCACGCAGGTGGCGCCCCTTTCACAGGAGGAAAGCGAGAGCGGATAAAGAGTGTTGCAGAAGGCTCCTTTAGTGTACAAAGACACTGTATTAACACGTGAGAACACTTAATGCCTGACTTTATTGCATGGTGTCTTAGTTTTGTACCACTTCCTGTCTACACTTTTTCACTCTATTTTCCACCTTTTTTCTCTCCTTTCAGTTGTGAACATGGCCTGTGATGACATCCATGAAGTTCATCAAATACAAAAGGTTTTACTGAAATTTCACTGGAATCTGAAATGAAGCAAAAAGAAACCTGCTGAAAAGCTTCCTAGAGCAAAGATTTTTAAAAAAGTGTGTGTGCCAAACACATTAGAAAAATACCACAGGTCCAAGCCTTGCACTATTTAGTGATCTACAGTTACACCTTTCTCCTTTCTTTTCATTTGGTTTTACAGATTAAAATGTTTGCAATAGGACATGATGTCCTCGTGCATCTTAATAAGTTTTCTCTGTCTCTCATATTATAACCACTCCTTGAATAAACTTGAGAAAATACTTGATTTCCTTGATAGGACAAGATGGAAATAAGATAAACACAAAACAAAATAAGATAAGAAGGACAATACAAAATATACCAAAGGACAAAATAAGACAATATAAAACAAGATATGGCAACAAAAGCATTTGTGCATACAATAATTCGTGTACTCCTTCAAAGCCCTGGTGGTCGTGACTTACCCCTGTAGTGCTACATGTTCATGAAAGAACAATGAGGTTTAATCTAATATGTGTGCCATAATTAAACCTCACCTACCATTAATCCGAATGGTAAATTGGAGCAGGGTGAAGATGAGGCAGGTCATTATTCACCAGAGTCCGTGTGGGAATGTTAATAATAATAATAAAAAAATTTAAAAAAAACAATCCCTACAAGGATACTGAGTACTCTAGAGAAGAATCCTTTTTGTCTGTCCCAGACAGGAACATTGGATTGATTATAATTGACTCTGTGTTAATTAAAAGGAGCTTGTGATACCTCATGGCTAAGATTGATTGCTAAATTCTGCATTTCTATATTATTATGAACGTTCACAGCAATTCGTGGAAGTTAACCTGACAAGCCAGCATTAAAGCCATTTGTATGGGTCAAGTTGAGCAACAGAAAAAAAACATGAAATCATCCATCCATCTTAGCTAAGAGTGCCACCTGGCAGAGACCTTCTAGGTTATGGGTTTGATGGTGATGCGGTGCACATACTTTTAGGCAACAGGCTGGCTGGACTTGTGTGTACACTTAATTTCTGCAACTGTCTCATGCTCATTCCCAACAGGAAGTGTCCCAGTCTTGTGCTGCAGAGCGTGCAGCAAGTCATTTGCATGGTTCAGAGAAGAGGAAGCGAAAGCCACTCGGTCCGCAGGGGAGAAAAAAGGCAGGGCAGGTTGCGTTTCTGGTCGAGCCGTGTTGCTTCTCCTCGCCTTGCCTTGCTGCTTTCCATGTGTTTTGACTACAGACGCATGGCACCCAGCACAGCCCCTGGCCAACAGGAAGCAGCAGCACACACAGCCGTGCTATTCACATTCAAATTAGGCTGTTATCAGGAAGCCAGCATTGGCAGGAAAGTAGGAAGAGAGTGCGTGAGAAAGAGAAATATATATATATATATATATATATATATATATATATATATATATAGAG
>JAOVVA010000026.1:7055332-7073602 GCA_028565275.1 Leiocassis micropogon
GATTGGACAAGACATCTGTCACTCAAAATACACAGGAAGTGAAGTACTGCAGCCACACGGACATTTAGATGTATTTTTATTTAAGGATTCATTTCAGTATTTTAGGAATATATATTACTTTTGGCAACTAAGTTGTGTTAAATGTGCTTTAAAAATTATTCTGACTTCACTTGATAGTACTTCTTGTATGTCTTAAGTGACAGATGTCTCATCCAATCAGCGATAAGAATTTAATTCACAAACTATACCTACCTTTTTCCGGTTTGACTGAATTGTCGTTGTGTTTTCTCACTTGGTATTTTGTATCTGTATCTGCCGTATTGTTTTGGGTTTTGTTATTTTGTTTTGGGTTTTGTTATTTTGTTTTGTGTGGTGTTGTTTGTTTTCGGTTTTATTTAGTTTTGCACTTCTCAGCCACCGTAATTTCACTGCTACCATGTGTGTGGTTAAATATAATTGCATAAATGTAAAGGTCTTCCTAATAAAATGGAGGTTGCGTGTATTAGGGGTGGGCGTATCGATCCTTAATATCGATATTTTCGATACAGGGGTTGTATCGAAAATGATCGATCCAAAAGTCAAAATATCGATATTAAGGGCTTTTTTTTTTTAAACCAGTGATTTTATTTATTTTGCATGAAATATAATATTTAAAATGAGCTTGTATGTAACGCTTTCTCTCACGTCACGCACATTGGTCACCTCTCCCTGCTCTGCTGTGTTTTGTTGCCCTACCATCACGTGACTCAGCAGCGCCAAAAACAAGCAGCTGCAGAGAGTGAGAGCGAGGTGCGTGTCTGCCTTGGTATCATGGAGCTGGCAGATAAAAAAAAACGGAGCGCTGTGTGGAAATATTTTACTGCCGTAAATAAAAACACAGCAAATTGCGACGTCTGTAAAAAGGTCATTCGCTGTGCTAACACCACCAACTTACAGAAACACATGAAACGACATGACAAAGAGAGCTCGATACTACAAAGAGAAAGACAGGAGCCAATCTTTGAGACAGCGCCCCGCCGGCAGCGGGACAGAAGTCACTGGCAGAATCCTTTCAGCCTCAGAAATATCCAGGTAGCTAACACTGGTAAAACTATGTTTTTAGTCATAATGGATCTTCAGCATGATGTGTCATCACCATAGTTGTTGTAACAAAACGTAACCATGGGTAATATAAACCACAAATTAACAATGCTTACACTAACCATAGTTTAACTGTGGTATTTTTTGTAAAACTGCGGTTTTATATTAAAACTAAAGTGATTATTTTGCCGGTGTTGAAAAATGGTAACACTTTACAAATAAAGTGTCATTTGTTAACAATGTATTAATGGACAACTAAAAATTAATAATAATTTTTTTTACAATATTTATAAATCTTCATTAATGTTATGTAATGAAAACTAAGATTAACAAATAACTGCACTGCGCCAGGTGTGTGGATAGGCTATAGACTAAAATTAATAATTTTGTAGATGTAATTTATATTGTGTGCTAAAAATTTTAAAAAGTATCGGTATCAGTATCGGCGATATTGGCCCTGTATTTACTTGGTATCGGATCGATACAAAATTTTGCAGTATCGCCCACCTCTAGCGTGTATGCAGTAGATGAACAACAGTACTAAAACGGCAGCAATGAGTTTGTAATGTAACAGGTTGTACGCTTGAGGGCAGCAGTGAGTATGGAAGGTAATTCGGAAGGTAATTACGCTAGAGGGCAGCATTGAGACTGTGACGTGTTATTAGGTTGGTTGTACGCTAGATGGCAGCAGTCAGTTTAGTGGCAAGGACAAATTCCATTCTTCGTCTTATTTATGTCTATCTTTGCTATATAATACTGCCAGTCCTTAAAATGTATAGATACGATGAATAAAAAAATAATAAAATTATAACCAAATCCCTGCTATTTTAACGTCTCCTTTCATATTATTTATTTTTTTTGTTTATTTTATTTTATTTGTTCTTTGTTGTGTTATTATTATTATGTTCGTTTTTATAGTTATAATATTATCATTGTTGTTGTCGTCATTGTTATTATGTATGATTGGCTTATTTGAGGGCAGCATGGTGGAGTAGTGGTTTGATTCCTGCCTTGGGTCTGTGTGCATGGAGCTTGCATTGGGTGGGTTTCCTCCAGGTACTCCGGTTTTCTCCCACAGTCCAAAGACATGCAGATTAGGATAATTGGTGTTTCCAATGTTTATCCGATGTACTTTTTTTAAGCTGTGTAATGTGATTGGTTATACACTAGAGGACAGTATTGAGACTGTAACGGTGTTATGACGTTGTAGTATTTGGATGTATGCTAGGGGGCAGCAGTGAGCGCCGTGCTGCTGATACGGAGCTTTGAGGGAAACAAAGGAGTGTGGGTGAGTATCGCTAATCTGTCTTTGTGATCCCAGGACAGATTAATATTTTTTAAAATAATTTTTTTATGTACTTTTAAAGAGTATTTTAAGCACAGAAGCTCTCTATTGGCGTAGTTTTTGTTCAGTAATGTGGGTAAATTAGCCCGTGTTTTTGCGAATGGGAGTAGGCTAGCTAGGTAAATTAGCTTTTCTATAGGTGGGTAAAATGCTGGCTAACGTTTTATTGAAGCCACATTTGACATTTTATTACTTTTAGGATGAATTATCAATGCTTAGTAGCAAACAATATCCAAAATATTGAGCGGTTTTTGAGATATGTTTACAAATCCGAATTCAGACGAAGCTTAGCCGGCCGTGTCTCACCGCCTCCATTGATTACTCGCGAATGGTTTATCAATCGCCATTTCATATTTAAAGTGAGCCTTTTTATAAATTTATATGACGGTTATTAAACAGCTACAGCTGTGTGATTGTGTTATGAGAAATATAATTATTTGTGTTGAGATAGAACAAAAAGGAACAAGGCTTATTATTTATGATCAGGCGGAAGGGAGACAGCCCCGCGCGGGGTCCTCTGAGTGCAGCGCGCACGCATGCACGCGCACAACACTGAAGCGCTTTAGTCTTTAATAAACAAAATCGATTGATGAACAAACAGAGCTAGCTGTATTTTAAAACAGTTGTTAAAATTTGGGAAATTATTTGTCTGGATAATTCGGTTAATGTTTAACCAAGGATGAATTTTAGAGAGAGGTAAAATCGATTCGATTATGAATCGCGATTCTTTTGTGTGCTGATTCGCGTATCGCCACATTGACTCCAATCGGTTAACAAAAAATAATAAAAGGGTACATTTATAATAGAGACGACTCAGAATGTGACCAGAATTGGTTTTTTTTTTTTTTAGTTTGATGCCGATCAGCCTCAGATATAACCGATTCTGTACCGAGCGCAGAAGCTTCCGAGTGCCACAACAGAATCGCATTTTCATTGAGTTTCATCATCAAAAATCTGAGCGAATTAGTCTCAAACACACTCATTACATACACTTAGATCAGTCTCAAGACAACACGAGAGCGTATGACCTCATTGTCAGGTGAAGTTTTGAGACTTCTAGGCGTTTGAGGAGGTAAAACGTCACCGATTCTTTATGATCCGGCAGGGGGCGCACTCTGAACTATTTACACATTTATATCTCGTGTGGTAGGAGGGAGTTATTTGCTGTTTGGAAATAATGATTATAGTGGATGACAAAGATATGTGCTGCTCAGTAAAAAAAAAAATATATATATATATATATATATTACATTTATTTTGAAGTTAAATGTTACTCTTGTATTTGAAGTTAGTTTGTATCGTTTAAATGTTGCGCTTGGGTTTTAAGTAAGAAAGCTACTAAATATATATTATATTAATAAATAATTGAATATATTATGTGTCATGTATCTTACAGCAAAATGGAATTATTTTTTTCTTTTACTAAATCATCTTCCCACCTGAGAGAAATTTCTTGTCGTTTATCAAATATAGACTAAACAAATAACCATTCTCCAATTAAGTCTTGCAGCTTCTAAACATAAAATTTTTTTAACGTGTTAATTCTTTTTTCTGTTACAGAACCAAATGATGGAATTTGCTTGATCTCGTCAAATACCTGCAACAAGATGTCAAGTAAGGAGTTAATTTCATCAAACTAGTTCTTTCTTTGTGTAGAGGACTAATCTTTTCAGGGAACGTAGTGTTTGTGCTTAAACGATGATGTGGGTTAATTTGTATAGTTATTTATATACTGAATTGTGTGACAGGTGTTTCAGCTGTAAAAAGTATTTATTCTCCTGCCTTCGCATGCATATGAACTTGAGTAACATCCAGTTCTTAATCCATAGGGTTTAATATGATATCGACCCACCCTTTGCAGCTATAACAGCTTCAACTCTTCTGGAAAGGCTTTCCACAAGGTTTAGGAGTGTGTTCATGGGAATTTTTGACAGTCATGTTGGAACTGGTGTGGGGCTGTTTTTGAATAATTGGGATCGGCACCTTACTTTCAGTGAAAGGAACTCTTAATGCTTTAGCATAAATATTTTGGACGATTTCATGCTCCCGACTTTGTGGGAACAGTTTGGGGATTGCCCCTTCCTGTTCTAACATGACTGCGAACCAGTGCACTAAGCAAGGTCCATTAAGACATGGAAGAGTTTGGTGAGGAAGAACTTGATTGGCCTACACTTGCATCATTCAAAGTTAAGGCATGTGTGAGAGCCACTTGATGCTAGTTAAGGAAAGGAAATATTTTGCCCATTAGTTGAGCACTGCTGTTGAGAATAGTTGTAAATAAGCAACAACAAATAGAACACTTTGAATGGCTGATCCCAATAACCCTGTGATCAGCGATCAGTATCGTCTGATTCTGATTTCTGTGATCAGGGAACAATAATTATACTACAGGTGCTTCGGTCAGTGTCCAATCAGACCTTTATATTGATTCATCTGTAGTATGTTGGATTAGTTGGATATCTGTGCTGTTGAATCAGTTATTCAATCAATCTTTTTCCTTTTCTTCAACACAGAGCGGCCGTCTTACGCCCCGCCCCCTGCTCCGGCCCCCACTACAGTAAGTATTTCACAACACGCCAATGCCCCGCTACACCTCCCTCCTCCCCCCCATCTCCCCAACCTTAAAGTGGACAGGACTGTGGGACGGTGATGGACAGCTTCAACGGGGTTGGCGAGGAAATTTATTACCCCCTTTTTTTCTTTTTTCTTTTTTCAAAAAGAAAGAAAAAAAAATAATCCAATCTCCATGTTAGGCAAACTAGGGATTTTTATTTTTTTTGTAGCATTTTTTTTTTTTACCATCTCATCAAATTTGCCTCTCCCACCCCCATAGTGTGTGTGGCTTTGCTACAAATGGATGTAGAACAAATGCCAGTTTGTGCTGCCTTCAAAGATTGCTGCTTTGTTTTTTGCATGACTTAAGCAAATCATGAACAAAGAAAAAAAAAAAAAGTAAAATCAAATAAACAACAAAAGAAGCAAGATTTGTTCATTTTTCTTTTTCTTTTGGTCCCTTCCTCCCTTGTTTGTTGTCATTTCTCATTCGTGTTTTGTCTCATTTGTCTCCATCAGCAAATGCCCACCACCCCTGGGTTTGTGGGGTACAACCCATACAGCCATCTGGCCTACAACAACTACAGGCTGGGAGGAAACCCCGGCGGAAACAACAGGGTAATGGTAGGATCCATGCTAAACAGAGAAACCTGGATACTCCCCTAACGTTAAAGCTAAACCAGATGATCTTGCCTCTGAGGCAGGATCTGTGATCTTTTAAATTATTATTATTAATAATTAATTAAATTTTTTTATTTAGTCGATTTGCTTTGAAGGAAAAAATGGGTAGATTGTCTATAGTTTTAGTTGCTTCCATAAATCCTTTCATGTTTTCATGCTTTTGGAAACCGGTCTCTCTCTCTCTCTCTATACCAGCATGCTTTGCAGGCTTTTCATCTGAGAGATTGGTTTTCAAAAGTGCTTCACCTTCTGCCATGTTGCTCATTTTCCTCATGTTTAATTTTGTTGCGCGTGCTGATGCCTAGGTTTAAAACATTTCAACCTGTCGCTTATAGACGATTTCGATGTAAAAGTTATGAAATTTTCATCTCGGTTTAGGCCACTAGTAGTAGTTTCCCGGCTGAAAGTTGCTATTTTGAAATGTTTTAGGTAGTCGTAAGTAATCGTCACGTGTCTAGCCGCTCGCTCTCTACCTCAAAGCCTCCGTAGGTTACTCGCACCCCGCTAGTTGTTTTGTCCTCCCTGCATGGGTGTCTTCCAGAACATAGCCGGTTTAAATCAGCCCACTTAAAGGACCGTTTTGGTTGCGCTGCCTCTCAGAATGCCGTCTCCATTTTCAGCCGTGCTCTCGCTCGCTCTCCTTACTCATAGTGCTCCATTGCTGTGGCCCCTCCCCCTTTCACAATCATGCTGTTGCACCTCAATAGCTGATTTTCCTAACTCTTTGATGTATGTTTTGTCTTTTCTCCTCGGCAGAACTCCTCAGGGATTACGGTTCCCAAGCCGCCCAAACCCCCCGATAAGCCTCTGATGCCCTACATGCGGTACAGCCGGAAGGTAAGCAGGAAGGTAAGACACCCACGGTGTCTGCTTTTACTGCTTATTTTGTACCACCACTCCCATGCCACCCGGGAGATGGTGCAGTCCATCATTGCTTCCATGGATGACCTCAAACAGGAAGTGTGACCCTGGAGTTCTATTAAAAAAAAGAACTCTCTCTCTCTGTCTGATGTTTGCAATGTAAACTAGATTTGATTAACAGTAAAATGAACTTGTGTGAACTTGTGCTCTCTGTCTATCAAAGCGGCTGAGCCTGAGTGAAATTCTCCTGGTTTCTACACCAAATGCAGCTACCCCAGCTAAGGGCTCTGAATGGGAGCCTTGTGCTGTTTATGCATTAACTGCTGGTCCTTATGTACAGGTTTGGGACCAGGTAAAAGCCTCTAACCCTGATTTGAAGCTATGGGAGATTGGGAAGATCATCGGGGGCATGTGGAGGGACCTCACTGATGAGGAAAAACAAGATTACTTAAATGAGTACGAAGCTGAGAAGGTCAGTCATGCCACTTTCTATAAACTGAAAGGGTGTAGCGAAGCTCATCCGTGATATCTTTGTGTATATATTATATTTACCTATTAGTAAATGATCACATGACAACTGTGCTTAAAAAAAAACTGGGATAATGATTGCACAAGCATGGTGGTAAATAAGTATGCTGGTCAAACATAAAAAAGCCTAGCTAGCCCATCCTTATTGTGTGAGGAGGACATGAGGAATGACGGCACCCGGCCCTTTTTTCATTTTCCCGCAGATCGAATATAACGACTCCCTGAAGGCATACCACAACTCCCCGGCGTACCTAGCATACGTGAACGCTAAGAACCGTGCCGAAGCGGCTCTGGAGGAGGAAAGCAGGCAGAGACAGTCTCGTCTGGACAAAGGAGAACCTTACATGAGCATCCAGCCGGCTGAAGATCCTGATGGTGAGGAAAAGGATCTGGGACAATGTTTGCAATTATAATGCCTTAACCGATTACTACGCCCATCTATGTTTATTCTCAGATGAGTGTGATATTTACCAGTTGATTATGGTGTCCCTCTTATGGGTCACGTCTTTATTCATACATTGACCGTTATAAGATGACGCACGTTAATTTGATATTCAGTTGTTTTTTTCTTTAATATTCAGACCTTGTTTTTCTACTCTCCATTCCTTTTCTCTCTGTGTGTGTGTGTGGATAGATTATGACGACGGGTTCTCTGTTAAGCACACTGCAGCAGCTCGATTCCACAGGAATCACCGTCTGATCAGCGATATCCTGAGTGAAGTGGTGGTGCCTGACGTGCGCTCGGTGGTCACTACGGCTCGCATGCAAGTGCTCAAGCGCCAGGTCCAGTCCCTCATGGTGCACCAGGTACACCCACTCACACACGTGCACGCGCGCGCGCGCACACACACACACACACACACACACACACATGGCCTCCTGCTTGTTATGGTTTGATCAGATTAGTGTGCCAAGCTTGGCAAGTTGCAGATAGTCATATTAGCTCCGGTACCAAGAAGAATTCATGTGGATGTTGTATGTTTATTCAGAGAAAACTGGAGGCGGAGCTGCTGCAGATTGAGGACAGGCATCAGGAGAAAAAAAGGCGGTTCCTTGAGTCCACAGATTCCTTCAACAACGAGCTCAAACGGGTAAGACATGTTTCCCTGTATCAGCCACGTGCGAATGTGTACGTGCACATCTCTACAGAAATGAGTTTGATACGATGTTAACAGTGTTTGCATACGTGTCTAGCTGTGCAGCCTGAAAGTGGAGGTGGACATGGAGAAGCTTGCGGCGGAGATGGCGGCGGCGGAAGAAGCCGCCAGGCGGAGGGCAGAGGAGAGGGAACGAGAGAGAGAGAAGGAAAGGGAGCGGGAGAAAGAGCGAGAAACTGAGGCAGAGAAGACGGAGAGAGCAACAGAGGAGGATCAGCCGGGTGCGAGCGAACCAAACAGCAGTGAGCAGAACACCAGCACTGATAGCAAGGAGCAGGACAAACCTAGTCCGATGGAGACGGGTAAGGACAGCGTCACAAACACCAAATCATCCCCCCCCCCTTCCCCTCCGTCCCATCCTTGCTTTGCCATAACGTGCACGTGTGTAAATGTGTCCTGTAGACGAGGCTCGTGCTGACGTGTCTGAGGGCCAGCAGGAGTCTGAGGAGCGCACAGTTGAGAAGACGGAGCAAGCAGAGAGCGGGTTAGAGGAGGGCGCAAGCGACAGCAATCCTCCACTAGAGAGGGAAAACAGCACAGAGTCTGCACCCTCTGACTCCGCCCCAGAGGAGAGAGCCCCTGCACCCCCACAGTAACTCAGCAAAGATCACTCCTGCGCTGAATACATCCTCTGAACTTAGCAAAAACAAACGCTTTAAGAGGACACCACTGTGTTTTTGTTTTAACCCATTTATTCTGTAGTAATCACCCCCCCCCAGATGTAATACATTGCTTTGATTTTCGTTAATAATAACGAGGTTATGTGTAGACATTCTGTCTCACTCTTTTCCATGTAAGACACACAATGGGAATGATGTATGCCTTTTAGCACTGCCGGTTAAAAGGATTTATAATTTATATTCAGGAAGGAACATGTGACCCAAGCTGACAGGATCTTAGTCGTGTTATTAGAATTTCAATTCATTATGGAAAAGTAAATCTCCTGTTTTTTTTTTTCTGGCCAGGCTTTGTAAAATCATGGGAACAAGTTGTATGTTGCTCCCTCCATGCTGACATCCCATAAAACATCAATTAACTGTATTTAGACTGTGTTTAGGTAGCCTAATTTCTTCCTCCTTTTTTCCCTGATATTATTTCTATCTTCAGTTGATCACATGTCTTGTCAGGATATTGTCAAAGCGCAGGTGAGACGATCACCAATCTTACTAGGTTGTTAGCATACACATTCTCGTTAAACGCAGCCGTTTTTTGTACTGTTACGATGTATTACCCAATAAAGTGATTTATATGTCTTATCTTGCTGTCTTTGACTTTATTATTATTATTATTGAGCAAATGCATGTGTACAGTCTAGCAAAGTTTATTGATCACATTTCCCAAATCCAATTTCTGAAGAGTTCATTCAGAAATAATTCGTTCTTTCTTATTGTGCTAAACAGCATGCTCTCCTAAAGTCTCCTCTAAAATCTGTCCTGGGTTCCGTAATCTGTCAAGCAGCTGCTTAAACTACATTACACTCAAAATTCTGGGTCGGGAATAAGATGTGCATAAACCTATTGATGAGGTTGTTTTATTTATTTATTTATTAAAACCTTGTTAAATATCTAATCAGCCATGGAGACATGGTCAAGACAATCTGCCGAAGTTCAACCTAAACATCAGTTCAGGGACAGAAGGTGATTTAATGACTTTGAACGTGGTATAATGGTCAATGGTCTAAAAAAGAAAAACTGTGCAGTGAGCAACAGTTCTCTGGACAACAATGCCTTGTTGATGTCCGAGGAGAATGACAAATGACATCTCGTTACAACAGAGGTATGCCAATGAGTATTTCTGAACGCACATGTCGAATCTTTGAGCAGATGTTACTCCTGTCTGCTGTAGCCTAATGAGACTCATCCTGGCAACCCAATTTCTAGTCTCAGGATGGCAACCTAGTGTTATGTCCCTATCTGTGAGACAGGGTATGCATGTCATGAGTGTGTAGAACCTGCTTCATGATGTCCAGCAGGAGGCAGTGCATTAACATGGGTATTTTTTTATCACTTGTATTTTTTTTATTGTGTCTCATGTACTGGATAATCAATGAAATTTGGAAGAAACAAAACTTTGACTATATCTCTGTCAGTCTTTCTTTCCCTTCCACCTCTTACTCCTAACTTTCTCACTTCTGTTTCTGCATTGCAACTCTTTCGGTCTTTCCTTGTCTCTTACTCTTTGGTCTGAATTGTCTTTACTTGTCTTTCTACCTTGCAGTCTTGTAAATGCTACCACACACTCGAATGTCTTACTCAATAAACACTAGTGTTTAAGGGGCGGAAGGAAGGTTTATTCAGAGTGGGGTTACGTTATCTTTCTCAGACACTATACAAAGTATAAAGAGGCTGCTTCTTCTACTAATTCTAAAGTGTGAAGCAGGACCTGACGGTTGCTTCCTCCACACACATAAACACACATAAACACACACACGTTTAAGTGTGAACTAGAGGAAGCACAAGTCTGCTGATGACCAACACCATGTTTAGCACACAGAGCATAGTAACTGATGTTGTAACTAGATACAGAACAATACCATCACCCAACTACTGGTATTGCTATCTTTGTTGGATTCATAAACTTCTATACAAAAATATTGTAGCCATTCTTAATCTCATGACCTAACTGGAAAATACAATAAACATCTGGTCTTCATAAAGGACAAAAACCCCTACACACAATGATATTTACGAAACTGAAGATTAAACACAACATAGAATATGACATAATTGTCTTCATCTGTGATGCTTCAATTATTTGTCATGCAATCGTTTTTCCTGGATTGAATTTCACATAAAAAAGGTGATGCAGGGCATTACACAAAGCACAATTACACAGTGCCTGTCACTTCTTTCAGCTTCTCAGAATGCAGGAAATTATTAATTTGTATCGTCAATCATGTAGCTCTTTTTACAGCTTCTCTGGATGCTGTGTTCAATCAATCTATGAGGCGCGTTTAAGTCAAACCAGGAATTTTTATGGTGCGGAATAAGAAAACTCATAAGACTAAAAACTTCCTTTATTCCTCTATATAATCCTCTGCTAGACTAATGCATCTATCCCTGGCAGAAAGTTTTCTCATTAGGCCAGAACCATGATTGGATTGCCTGCTATCTGAAACACTGGCCTCCCAGGAATTCCTTTAATGGCCCAGAAAAAGCTTGGATCGAGGTCAGGATTGTACTGGGGACGTGGCAATAAATCCCAGCCAATTTGCTGTAATGTGCAAGTGGTTTTTGTGAATGTGCCCACAGACAGATGCATCTCTTCCATAAGCTAGTGACAGGATATCTGTTGATTTTTAAGAATCAGGTGTTTCACTCGCTGAATGTTCATGAGAACGAGTGCTGTTGACTCAGAGCCACCTTGGCCAGGATCTTCATTCACTAACGTACAGCCTTCTTTAAAAAGCTTGAATGCATCTTGTATTTAAAAATTTACTTTTCCAGTGTTAGTGGTCAAGTCATGTGGCTGTGTATACTGTAGAAGGCGGAATGGTGTCTAACTAGCTAGGATACAAGTCAGCATTAAGCTTGTCTTGTATTCCCTGGTGGCATGATCAATCTGGGTTGGCTTTGTGGTAGAATGTCAGATTCGTGCCGATGGTTCTATCACCGAGTAGACTGCCTTTGCAGTTTTCACTGCAGGTGAGCCTGCAGAGTGTTCCCAGCTGTGCCCTAGGGGATTATATAGACCAGACTGCAACTGTTCAGTACTCAGACCAACAGTTTATCTGCCATCTAGCAAGGCCACTGTCCCTATTGTCTAAACACAGACTGACTCATTAGGAGGTGTACATACACTACACATTGTATAGATCATAGACTCGCTGGGCATCCAACCCCTGCTGGCACATCCAACTCCAGCTCAGGCACATTATTTAAAGGTGTGCCATTTTAGGAATTCTGTGCTGCTGCCCAAACCCAGTTATGGATGTATTTGTTTTTTTAGAAAAACATTATAATCGCTAGGGCTCCATGGCATTCGGAATTGACAAGTGCCAGATCAGTGAGAAGGTTTCAGGATTCAGAGATCTCTACATGATGGTGGTATTAAATGAACTAAAACACACTGCACTGAATCGTTACATTGTCCAAGTGTTTCACACTACCCTACCCCTGGTGATTACCTGAGGTTCATAGTAGTCACAGCATTGATTTTGGCCTGCAGGTGGCAGTGTGCGTAGTCAAAACTGATCAATCCATCAGCTGTGGCATGGTGGGTAGTTTTGACCTGAAGGAGAAAGTGGAGGAGCGAAAGGAGTGACTCATACACAGCACTTACTCATTCCTGTATATAATGTGTGTGTGTGTGTGTGTGTGTGTGTGTGTGTGTATGAGAGAGAGAGAGATTCAAGGTTTTCATATCTTTTTTCTCTTTATATAACATTAGAGACAATGCATTAATGGTTTCTTTTGTGCGTGTGTGTGTCTGTGTGTCTGTGCGTGCGTGAGAAAGATTTTAATCAGTGCATTATGTATTATGTAGCAGACATCTGAGATATTGCACAATCAAGTAACACAAATAAATGGAGTGTGTGTGTAAAGGGGTATAAAAGATAGATAGAAAGACAGACAGATGGATAGACAGATGGACAGGTAGATAAATAGATAGCTAGATAGACAAATAAAAACAAATAGATTGACAGAGAGATAAATAGCCATACAGATGGACAGAAGAATTGATAGAGATCTACTCATAAGTTTACATACCCTAAGAGAATTTTTAATGCAATGTTCACCATTCTTTAAAGATAACCATACTGTAGTTATTGGACCAAACGCATTTATTTTCTTTTTAATGGTATTCGAATTGATTTTTTTCAGAATAGCACAATTATTAGACAAAACATGATTAAAAAAAAGAAAGTAATCACATGGTAATCACCCTTTATTTTTTCAGGCTGTAAAACCACCCTTTCTTCTTGGGAAAAAAAATAACTCAAGGTCTCATCAATTGGGTTGTCTTGAATAAACTGCACATTTAATATCTCCTCAAATGTCTTGGTGATATTGAATTTAGAAGACGATGATGTCCACTCCAGAACATTCACTTTATTCTGTTGTAGCCACTGAAGGCTCGTCTTGGCCTTGTGCTTTTGATCACTACCATGTTGGAAAGTCCAACTGCAGCCCAAGCACAGCTTCTGGGTTGATGAATACAAAATGACCACCAATATTTTCTGATAATATGCTGCACCATGGACCTTGATTAAATTGACAGGTGCCATAGCAGCTCACACAACCCCAGGACAATCAGAGATCCACCTTCATGCTTCACAGTAGGCATGATGTATTTTTCATCATACACTTTATTGGTCTCATCATCCAAATGACTTTGTGACAGACATTTTGATGCATAATGTAAGTGGTAACATCTTTTTCCCCCCTACAACTCGACCATGCAGCCCATGTCTAAGTTGCTCCATATTGTGCATCTTGAAACAGATAAACCTGTATTTCAGCTGAAGTTCCTTATGGGTTTTTATTTGCATCCTGAACAATTCTCCTGGCAGTTGTGACTGGAATCTTTGCTGGTCTACCTGCCTGATGCCTGGTGTCAACAGAACCGCTGATTTTCCATTTTTACAGTTTTTTATTTTATTTTATTTTATTTTATTAAAAAATCTTCGTATATCTTCTTATATCATTTTCCTGAGTAATAAATATCAACTAGGTGGCACCTTGGCTTATTGTTTAGCACTGTCGCCTTGCACCTTAAAGGTCTGGGTTCGATTCCATGCCAGGTTCGATTCCCACCTCTGTGTGCATTGAGTTTGCATGTTCTCCCCGTGCTTTGGGGGTTTCCTCCCATAGTCCGAAGACAGCCAGATTAGGCTAATTCGTGTTCCCAAATTGCCCGTAGTGTGTAAATGAGTGTGTGTGCCCTGTGATGGATTGGCACCCTGTCCAGGGTGTACCCTGCCTCACTCCCTAAGTCTCCTGATATAGGTTCCAGTCCTCCTGCGACCCTGAATACAGGATAAAGCGGTATAGATGATGAGCGAGTTATGAATATCAACCACCCTTCATTTAATATCAATATTTGGAAGTTCTTTTGCCTTCCTTATGGCTCAGTTTTAACCTAAGGCAGTGAAGCTCTTGACAAAATTACCCTTGATAAAATCTCATTGGGTATTTAAACACAGACACTAATTATACTCAGAGTCACAAATGTGGAAACGTACACTTAGTCATTTCAACCTGTGTCTGTAATCTTGTGCGTGTATTATCAGGCCAAACATTCAACGGTATTTATACTTTAAATCAGGGTCAACTGAGTGATTTCACTTATCATTTTGGTGTTAAAATGGCTAACATAATTATGTGATAATAACAGGCTTCATCTCACCACTATCCTAAAACAATAACAATTAAAAAAATACTTATGGTTAATATTTCACAAATTTCTGCCAGTGTATGTGAAATTATCTATCTGTTTATTACAGTAGATAGATAGACAGATAGATAGACAGATAGATAGATAGACAGGGTGAAGGAGAATGGGAGGCAGAGCAGAGTGAGACAGATGAAGGAAGAGAGTGAGACAGATGAAGGAAGAGAGTGAGACAGATGAAGGAAGAGAGTGAGACAGACTGAGTGATGAGGGAGGAGTTTCAGCGCAAAGTGTTCTTGCCAGTTTGGGTGCGAAAGCGGCGCGTGCAGAGCGGAAACTGAAGCTGTGTCTCACAACCGCGTGCGCTTTCACACTGCGTTATCCGAGTCACTCAGTACCGGACCTGTTCTCTCACTATCGGAGTCGGTAGTGTGTCCGTTGTAGTTGTTCCTTCGGTTAACGGTTCGGCGGTGCTCATGGCGGACGGCGCTCCGAGCGGCAGTGGCAGTGATGGCGAGGAGAAAGGCGCGCGCCTCCGGGGGTTCGCGCGTCAGGGCGCGCTCCGCCAGAAGAACGTGCACGAGGTGAAGGACCACAAATTCATCCCGCGTTTCTTCAAGCAGCCCACCTTCTGCAGCCACTGTACCGACTTCATCTGGTGAGAAAACACGCACTGAAGCCTGGTCCACTGACAATAGCTTATTATAAAACCTAATCAAATAAATAAAATAAATATCAAATCAAATAAAAATGAATTAAACGTACAGTACATCAGCACACTAATAATCAATTTTTCATTCATTCATTCATTCATTCATTCATCTTAAGTAGCAGCTTGATGCACCATCTATTAATTTTTCAATGAATTATTTAATCAAATAGTAATTAGTCTATGCACCATATCAGTAATCTGAGAAAAATTTGATTTTTAACATTTCTAGAGCATTACAAAGTAAGTGTAGGGTAACAGTTTATATACAGTATGTCTAAAGTTGATAAGTATGAATTTAGTTTCTTAAGTATAAACAATAGTGCATGTACAATATTGCACAATTTCTACAGTACGAATAATCTTATTTACTGTGTGCGCCTTGTTACAAGTACATGTACTATTTGTGGTGTGTATCACTTTTAAATCTAAAATGAAATAGTGTTTTAGTTTGCACTAAAATAAATAAAGAAAGTGCATGTCATTTGAAATGTTTTAAAAGTATTTAAAAAAAAAAGATTTTAAGCATTCTGAACTGGAAAGTACAATGCAGTGTGTTAAGTACATGGACTGCTTCTTTTTGTTCCAGGGGTTTCGGGAAACAAGGATTTCAGTGTCAAGGTAAGAAGTGAGTCTTCACTTGCCAAGCTTGGCTTCTTGTACACAATATTTAAACACTGACTGTTTTAGATGACCACTCATAATCTGATCATTATCTATTTTTAATAAACCTCACTCCCACCCACCAGTTAACATTTCTTCATCATCTCCCAGTACACCCTTTAGAAGAAGCATTATGGTTAAATAAATAAAAAAAGATAAAACCATTAGTTCATTTTGTCATTATATTGTTTAGCTGACATTTCCATTACTGTTATATAAAAGCAGGATTTTTGAGCCTTGAATGAGAAGTTGTGGAAGAGTCTAGGACAGATTAAACATTTTCATTACTGCAGTTAGAATAATGCTATATCTTTTAAACAAAGCAGAGGTGAGTACACCAAACACCAAAATCTTGCCATTGGACAAGTTTAATATTTGCATGTAAATGACTCACAGTTTGGAGGAAAGATAGATCAAATGAGGCTTCCTTGGCTTTCAGGGAACCCTAGGGGAAATACTGAAATGATCCCAAGGAGCAACTGATCAGTTGAATCCTAATCAGTCAATGTCTCTTCTCCAAACACCTGGGGTCAGCCACATATTTTTTTAAATGAAAGAATCAAATTTAGATTTCAAGGATCTTGAGGTGCCTTGGATAGAGAGGTCTACCCCAAGACAACCCACAGACTCCCGTGTTTCAGATGGTTGTAGAAGAAAAACATTGTTCTTGTTAAATTGTAAAATAAATTCAACAGTTTCCAGCAACACAAGATAAAAGTAATTTTTGGCCTTTTATTCATTTTGGTGGATAGTGTTTTTTTCTGACACACAAGGTTGTCTTTAGCAAAATGTTTAATTTGAGAAACACTATGTAGCCTAACTTTAAACTTCCATGTTTTAGGCAAACCATGTCAGCTTTTACTCTAATATGCCGATATTAGAGTAAAAGCTGACACGTGGAGAAAAAAAAGTCTATCACATCGCTTCTGTCACATGATCAGTAAAGTGCACTGCAGGAAGTAAATTCAATGTGAAGAATTTTGGAGAATGGTGAAGCCAAGAAGGCTCTGTTACTGCCATTGCAGTCACCCAGCATTAATGGGTACAGATATGCATCGTGAAGTATATGTTCTGTGAAGTAGAACATTTGAAAGAAGTATTCATAAGGAAGGATGAGATTTAAATGTTGTGAGAACACCATGTTATATACATAACAAAGCTGTATGAAATATTGTAGTATAAGCACTGTGGTGAAGTCAGTTTGTAGTACAAGCTTCTTTGAAGACTTCTGGTTGCTTCTCCTGTCACTAGCACTGGTTTTGCTGCATTTGGAAACCAAACAGACTTACTGTAATATTGTTCTAAGAAAACACTTGCGAGGTTTTGTGTACAAGTGACATTGATGTGTGGGAGGCTGTACTTTTGCATTTTCCCTGCTTCCACTGTAATGTTATAAACCTTAGGGTACGACTGATGGACGTGATGAGGTCAGTTGTTATTCTAGTGCATACCTGTACAAGAATTAGGTGCTGTTGTCAAGTACCCAAGTGGATCTGTTAGAGAAGGACAATGATGAATCTGTAAAGTGGGGTTTTGGTATTGCTTTTAATTTTTCTCATGATCTTCAATAGTCTTTGTAAATAAAAAGGTTATGTGTGCAACATTACTCAATACACTTTTCCCTGATCTAATTTACTAGCACTACTTGCTGTTTGACTTACTAGAAAATCTAAATCAATGCATGAGTTTGATGTGTGTATGTATATATATATATATATATATAGTATTCACAGCGCATCACTTTTTCTACATTTTGTTATGTCACAGCCTTATTCTAAAATGGATTAAATTAATTTTTTCCTCAGAATTCTACACACAACACCCCATAATGACAACATGAAAAAAGTTTACTTGAGATTTTTGCAAATTTATTAAAAAAAAAAAATAATTGAGAAAGCACATACTTATGTATTCACAGCCTTTGCCATGAAGCTCAAAATTTAGCTCAGGCGCATCCTGATCATCCTTGAGATGTTTCTGCAGCTTAATTGGAGTCCACCTGTGGTAAATTCAGTTGATTGGACATTGCATAAACCAAGCATGAAGTCAAAGGATTTGTCTGTAGACCTACGAGACAGGATTGTCTCGAGGCACAAATCTGGGGAAGGTTACAGAAAAATTTCTGCTACTTTGAAGATCCCAATGAGCACAGTGGCCTCCATCGTCCGTAAGTGGAAGACGTTCGAAACCACCAGGACTCTTCCTAGAGCTGGCCGGCCATCTAAACTGAGCGATCAGTGGAGAAGGGCCTTAGTCAGGGAGGTGACCAAGAACCCGTTGGTCACTCTGTCAGAGCTTCAGAGGTCCTCTGTGGAGAGAGGAGAACCTTCCAGAAGGACAACCATCTCTGCAGCAATCCA
>JAOVVA010000026.1:7100573-7116782 GCA_028565275.1 Leiocassis micropogon
ATTTTATATATAGCTAAGACAAAAATAATGCTAATTCAAGTGTCTTTGGTTATGTTCCAAATGAGGCTACCTGATAGTGAAACACACTTGTTGATGTAGTTTTTGACAAATTACCGTAGAAAGCTTCAACTGCTAAGTATTTTTGACCATTTAGTATATACACTACTCACAATAAGTTTGGGATATTGTGAGAGACTTAGTGGATGTCATACATACGGTGTTTGTTTCACTTCATTCATTTTTGGGATAGGGAGGCAATTGTATTGGGGTGATAGACAAACCTCATTTTGTGTTTTCCATGGCATCAATTTCAACATTCTGTGGGTATAAAAAGCTGGTATTTTCAGTAAGTCTTTCCAAGTTCATGGGGATGATGATGGGTTCTATGATGTCTCTGAGGTAAGAAAGTGCAGTGACTGACCCATGTACAATAACCAAATCTGTTTTGTGCTGACTGGTGATGCCTGGCCAGACTGTTGCACCTCCTCCACCAAAGCAAACCCTGGGGACCATGTTGACCTCAGCGTATCGCTCACCTCGCCTTCTCCAGCAATGCTGACGACAATCATTTCTGTGCACAGGACGGTAGACCACTGCTGCAGTGTCCAGGTCACATGGTCTTGTGCCCACTGTAAACGTTCACGGCGGTGTCTTGGTGTCAGTGGAGTCACCTGCAACGCTCGTCTGGCATTCAAGCCAAAACGGTGGAGTCAGTTGCGAATGGTTTGTCTGGAAACCTTAGTACCCCTCGCATCTCGTAAACGTGCCTGCAGCTGTGTGGCAGTTGCATAATGATGTCTGAGTACATAGGTCCTTAGGTACTGGTCATCGTTGCGGTCTGTCACTCGTGGAGCTCCACTTCTGGGTGTGTCATGAACTGTGCCAGTAGTTCTGTGTCTTGATGCAAGTCTGCTGATGACACTTTGAGACACACCAAGTTCACGAGCAACATCTGATTGCCTACCACCGGCCAGGTGGCGCTGCTCGTCCGTTAAGTGATGTTGTGTGTTCATGGATGTTTGAACGATGAACTTGGAATGACTTACTGACAATACCAGCTTTTTATACCCACAGAATGTTAAAATTGATGCCACATTGAAAAAGGTTGTCTTTTGGGATTGTCCTTTGGGATAATATATATATATATATATATATATATATATATATTAGCTAAGACAAAAATAATGCATACTTCTTGCACTATAAATACAGCAATTGCATAATTACTATCAATCTGTATTGAGTTGAATGTTAGCTATAATTCTATAACTGTGAAGGGACAGTTGAGAGAGATAGTAATGTGTGGTACATGTACCGCATGGTCTCTCATGTACCACTCTATGGTACATGTACAACAATCTACCATGGTTCATGCACTTTAGTTTTGTTGTTGTTAGTCTTTCAGCTGCTCCCGGCAAGGGGTCGCCACAGCGGAATATCTAGTCCGCACAACAACTTGGCACAGGTTTTACGCCGGATGCCCTTCCTGACGCAACCTTCCCATTTTTATCCGGGCTTGGGACCGGCACTGCATCCAGTGGCTGGGGGGTTTGGGCACTGGCTGGGAATCGAACCCGGGCCTTCCGCATGGCAGGCGAAACACCTACCACTGAGCCACCAGTGCCCGGTTCATGTACTTTAGTATGGTTCAAAATTTAAACATATTATACATTTTTAGTATTTCATGTAGTATGGTATCCCAGACTTTGTTGAAACTCTTAATATTACATACAGTACTATGGTAGTATATGGTACCAGTAGTATATATTAACATACAGTATCTAATGAGTTACATTATGCTGAACTTTGGTAGCCACTGTACCCAGTAAGTATCATTAGATTCACTAAAATATTGTGGTACATACCTATGGTATTGACCAAAGTACGGTCGTACATTCCATAATACTACAATGGTTCCCACTGATGTGCAATAACATCTACTGTGGTTATCTATAATGTTCATGGTAATGTCTGACCTACCACTTTCATACTATAGTACATTATGATATGTAATATATTTAACTATAGCTCATAGTAAATTATAGCTCATACCGTAGTAAAATTTCTTTGGATGGATTGGAATGTATACCTTTTTCTTCTTTATTGAAAATTTAGATTCATGGCATTCAACCTGCGCTTTTACAGAGGTGATAGCATGGGGCCTCTCACAGTAACTGACCTATGTACACACATTGCAAAATCCAGGCAGTCAGAAACTTGAAACGAGAGATAATTTGTACCAGTTATACTGTTTAGAAACCAGTTCTGGTATCAGACAGATTTTACATTTGCTGTATTAACAACCAGGTCTTGAAACCTGGAAACACCAGCTTTCAGGATCACAGAAAAAAAAAAAGAATCAGTTGAACCGAATTATTGGTCTTGCTTCCAGAAAAAAAAAAACATAAGCATTTTATGCTCTGAAATGTTGCACTTTGTAAGTTGGCTTGAATTGAATCAAAATTTGTCTGAATTGAGTGGAATTGGTTTAAGCCGCGGTCGCTGCTGTAATCAGAGCTGATCAGCGAAGCTTCCTAGTTCTCCAGCAGTAGATATGTACATGCGTGGGTGTCTTTGTGGGTGTGTGCACTTAAGTGTGTATGTGTGTTTGGGGTTTAAGTGTGTGGGTGTGCTCTTGTGTTTCTCAGCAAGCACTGAGGCTATACTGCACTACAAAGTGAGTCGGTAGTGGGCTATGAGGAACAGCAGCTGCGATTTCACTTTGTAATCGAATTGTGTCAAATTGGGCGCCTGAGTGTGGCCTCTGCAGACTCATAAATATTAAACGCCACTTAATTAGCATGTCAATATATGTTTGGTTTATTAGCATGGATAGATTTGTGATCGGCATGGTAGTGTTGGTCATTTGGATAAAAATTTGTTTGTATCAGATAAAGGAGTGATCATGTGTGTGGAAGTCTTCTAAGGATCATTTATGTGGAAGTCTTCTCTAAGTTTTTCGAAAAGTTGTTAGCTGCAAAATTTGAAGTGAATCTATGCATTGGAAATAGATTAAATAACAAAAACAAACGTGTCCAAACACTTATCTCCCCTTACTGTGTAGAAAAAGTGTTAGTCTTGTCTAGTGTAACTGAAAGCACATTTTCTGGCAGGAAAACTTTCACAAGAATCCATTAGAAAATCCAGCTTGAGGCATTATAGGCCAACGATTATGGGTGGGTCTCAGGCAGTAATGAGTTCTGTGGTGTGGGCTCGGCCCTAAATCTTGTTAGCTGCGGATCAGCCCTATTCTAAAGAGATCATTTGTACCAGAAATTTCATACAGTATATGGACACTGCCTGCCCTCCCAAATATATAAAAGCTGTAGTGATTAATATGTTTCAGCTGGGAACAAGTTTTTTAAAACCCTAACTGATGCAATGAGCAGCGTCTCATTTCTTAAATAACCATGCACTAAAGATGTTACTCTTTTTCAGAAGTATCAAATTAATGGCCTGCTTTAAGCAAAGAAAGCAACTAAGCGGATAGCTGAAACGAATAAAATTGGGGTATAAACTGTCCAACACATTATTTAAGGATAATGGTGAACGATCTTCTTTAAGGAAGAAATGTGGTTGGGAAAAAGATTTTGATTGTGGTTGGAGATCATAAAATCTTTGGTTGAATCAAATTGGAATCAAGGGATTAGGACTAAACAGCTGTGTAGCCTTTGGAAAACGGACCTGTGGTCTGTTGAGTCCAGATTGCAACTGATGAGTTGCCTTGTTGCCTTGTTGAGTAATGGGTGCATCATGGTAAGAAGAAAGGCGGAAAAAGTGATTTGGGGTTGCTTCTGTTGGTCAGGTTTAGGTTTTGCAGGGTTATGCCCTAAAATAAGGTAAGCCGAAGACCTGAATATACTGAATGACCAGGTTTTTCCATCAATGGATATTTTTTTTCTTCCCTGATGGCACGAGCATATTCCAAGATGATGATACCACTCTTCCATAATTTATTGGGCTCAAATGAGACGTCATGAGTCCAGACCTTGACGTCATTGAGAATCCTTAAGATGTGCTGGGGAAGACTTTACACAGTGGTCCAACTCTCTCGTCATCAATACAAAATCTTGGAAAGAAATTAATGCGACTCTGCATAGAAATAAATGTTGTGACTTTGCAAAAGTTTATTGAAATGATGCCATGACAAATGCATGAAATATTGTAGAGTGTGGTTGCCTTCAGAGAAAGGTTTTCATGTATGTTACATATATAATCATATACGTTAAAAACTTATTACAAATATATACCACAAATATATACATATTGGATATAAATTAGTGATTTTGTATGCCCCTAAATATCTAAATTATTTTTTTATGTTGTTTACATAACGGAATATTTTAAAAAAAATGTGGTTTCAAGGTCATCTAAAAAAAAAAAAAAAAGTCTTCCGCTCATATAAATGAAAGAAATGGGAACAAATATTTTACTGAGAGAGGCTGAAAAGGGCCAAAAGATGCAATTTAAAAAATCGGTTGTTTATGTAACAACTTCAGCTGCAACCTCATTTCCCCTTTCGTTCGTTCCAACCACCCAGCATTCAGCATCACCAGGAAACTAATCACTGGCCTGATCATCTCTCATCATCTGATGGTTTTGGCTGGTTTTTCAATCCTTGACTGATTCACAGGTCACTGTGTGGCTTAATAAACTGGACTGAAAATGACAGTCAAAAGCTTTCCAAAAATGAGAGCCAAAAAAGTCCTTTAGGGAGCCTGCAGAACTGTTCCTCAAAACTACATTAAAATACAAGAAAGTCTGGCTCATTGGAAGCAAAATATGAAGAAATGAGGGCGGGCTGAGGAATTTTGCACAGTACTGAGTATATGCATTAACATTTTTTTTTTTGTATATATAGCATGTATACTGTATAGTGTGTGTATATACTGTATAGTGGTAGATTATATAGAGAAATAAAGGCAGTTTTACTGCCATAACTGTGTTCTGTTATTTTACACAATCAAAAGTCCTGCTTTGACTTGAACGTCGCTGGTAAAATAGCAATAATTCTTTGTGTTTTAAGTTCCAATGAAAATCTTGGCCACTGTAGCAGAAAAACTCGAAGCGCTGTATCCTGTCTGTAATTGGTGTGTAAAATGTGTCTGTGATTTCCAAGAGAAAATTCCTTTTTCGCTTCTTTTTTTTGTTGTTGTTGAAAAAAAAACAATCCAGCACTGTAGCCAAATCCTTTCTCTTGTCATATTCAGAGCTTTGTCACCACTTTCTTTATTTGTTCTGCATGATATGACAGAGTTGCCAGATCTGAGTAACAAATGCAGTCTAGACATACAAAAATATCTATTGCTTGTCATGGTTATTTCAAAATGTATTGTTCTGTGACAAATGCCTGAGATATTACAAAAACTAACAACTAATAGCTTTTGTAGAGAGTGAAACTGTGAGGGTGAGCAATTGATTCATTGCTGGCGTAATAAGATTGATGTGGAGCAAAAACACACATTTAAAGACGGCTGCGTTTGTGATTTCTAATTATATCGTGATTTTTATTTCAATGTATTTGTAATACTGTACTGCATTCATGCCCTGTTTTCCCTGAATCAAAACATGTGTGTAGACCCAAAGAGCGTTTTAGCATTTATTAAGCCCATTATTTTTCACCTACTGTGTCACTGCTGATGTATTATGGATGGATCAGAGAAGTGAAAAAACTTAGTCACTGTGTAGGTTTGTGAATCTACAGCCTGACTCCCAAAAGGTGTGGAATAATTCTCTTTAAGACACTCGTTAACTGAAAATAATCTGATATGGATAATAAAAAAAATGTTGTACTGATGTCTTTTTATTTTTAATAGATCGGGGAACTTAGCCTTGCTTGCTTATTTATTCCGCCTGCCCCAACTGCCTCCTCACAAACTATTCATTGACGGGGATATTCAAGTCAAAAGAGAAGTTTTGATTGTAAAACATGGAACTGAACACAATGATGAGAGTAAAAACTATATTTATTCCTCTACATAACCCCCTGCTTCACTAATGCAATTATCCCAGAGTTTCACTAGTGCTTGGATTCCATCAAAGAAGAATTTTTTCTCAGTATGCTGCATTTATGATCAGATTGTCTGCTTCACGTCTGAAACGCTGGCCTCCAAAGAACTCCTTTAATTGGCCAAACTTGTGGAAATGGCTTGGAGTGAGGTCAGAACTGTTTGGGCGATGTGGCAATAACTGCCAGCCGAGTTCCAGTAATATGCAAGTGGTGTCTGTGAATGATTTTGTGTACAGTTCCCATATACAGATGCGTCTCTTCCCCAAACTGGCAACAAGTTATCCATAGATTTGCAAGGATCAGACTTTCTGCTCACTGAATGTTCACGGGAACAACTGCAGCGGGTTCTGAGCCACCTCAGCCGGGATCGTTATTCCGCATTCTTTAAAACATCAGCACCTTATATGTTGGACTGCAGCTACGAGTCTCATCATCGTACTGTGCTTGAAGAAATCTTCAGTTTTACATGTGGATTCATGAGAATTTTCATGTATCTTCATCAGTAGTACACATACATTTCATGTTATTATTTATTTTACTTTGAAGTGTCCTCCCAACTGTTAATAATGTACAGTAGAGGATGAGTTTTTTTTGGGGGGGGGTGGGGGTGGGGGGTCAGATGTAAAAGGGACAGTGAGAGGTGAAAGGTGAGAGAGCGCCTTGTCTATCTCCTGTCGACTCTACAGGAGGCCAATCTGCCTTTTCATAATTAAAAGCACCATTAAATAATAAATAGCATGTCCAGTGTGGGGGAGGTCGAACTATTCCACACACAATGAGCAATTAAACCTGGCACTCGTTACCCAGTCCCACCTCCCCCGGCCGTCCTCTCTGTCTGTCTTTCTCTCTCTTTCTCCCTCATCTGCTGTTTCTGTTTCTGCTCTGGCATCGTTACAGTACACTGAATTGTCTCATTGCCAATTAACCACGGCACTCTCTATTATTTTCTTTTTTACTCTTTATCCATTTCTCACTATATCTCTTTCACTCTTTTTTTTGCACAGAAGGTAAAGGGTATCAGGAGGCACCTATTACATTTTCATTTTTTGTAAGGAAACATAAGGTCAGGAGTAAACCTGTCAGAGTAAAATTGACCTTTTGGAGTGTGTGTTCGCTGTGCGTTCTTCTTTTTATAGTCGCAATCTCGCTGTAACCATTAACACATACTCAGCGCACCTGTCAACACCCACACATACACTCGCTAACCCATACCTTCACGCGCTCACACACACAGACTTACTGGTCCTGCTAATTCTTCGAAACTCTTTTTGGTAATATATCTGCAGGGACCGATATTAGAGAATTGTTTCTGTATATTGCTGATATTGGAAAGTGCTCAGACACTTAGAGAGAGAAAGACAGATAGGGTGTGTAGGTGTTGAGATGAATGGTGTGGCACCAATACGCTCGGCAGTGCGTCCATATGGTGCAGTAAAATTTGCTCTTTTTATTGGGACGGAAATCCAACACAGAGAAAAAGACGTACCTGCCATGTTCTCCATGCAAAAATAAAGATTTTTCTACTTTGCTTTTTTCTGATTGCTTGGCTAATTGCAAGTGTATGATTGGCTCAAGCTCATGTACGTATGTGAAAGAGGGTAGATAGCAGTTTCCTCTAAGTATCTTAAGGTGAATTTCTCTTCAGAGAAGTTCTCATAGACATTTTGTCATGGACCTTAGTTCCAGTGAAGGGAAATGCTAATATTATTGGACATCATACAAAGACATCCTAGGGTTCTGGCAACAGTTTGATGAATGTCCACATTTTGGTGGTGTAGTGGTTAGCACTGTAACCCTGCACCTCCAGGGTCCGGGTTCGATTCCCAGCCAGGTTCGATTCCCGTCTCTGTGTGCGTGGAGTTTGCATATTCTCCCCGTACTTGGTGGGTTTCCTCCGAGTACTCTGGTTTCCTCTCACAGTCCAAAGACATGCAGATTAGGCTAATTCGCGTTCCCAAATTGTCTCTAGTGTGTGAATGAGTGTGTGAGTGTGTATATGTGTAGTCCCCTGCGATGGATTGGCACCCTGTCCAGGGTGTACCGTGCCTTGTGCTCTAAGTCTCCTGGGATAGGCTCCAGGCCCCCCCACGACCCTGAGTACAGGATTAAGCGGTATAGACAATGAGTGAGTGAATGAGTGAGAGTGAGTACACAGGTGTCCATAAACTTTTGGCCTCATAGTCAACTTTTTTTCCCTCAGGCTACCTAATTTTAAGGTGACTGTGAAATGTTTTGTGACCAGGGAAGACTCACTGCCCTTTTTGAAGATCCCAGCATTAAAATGTTTTTTTTTTCCCTCATTAAGCAGATGTGCACACAAAAACCTGTTAAGATCAGTCATGGATACACCACATGATTTCAAAAGCACTGTTACTGAACAAAAAGTGCACGTGTGCCCCAGGGCCATTGCCTATGTTAGCTATTCACAGAAGCACTAGTGCGCACCGCACTCAGTGGCTGCTGGCAGAATGTAGAGAAAACACCGGCACTCAGCAGCTGGCGCTCACCTAATCACCGGCCATTCACTACCATCTACAGAAAAGTGCGCTATCTGATCAAGGACAGTGTCAGGTTCAGTAGAGGCGTTGATGGAGAAAGCTGTCTCGCTCTCATGTTTCTGTAGGGTAGAAAGTTCAAAGAGGCAGTACGGATGATAGAAAGATTGCGCGACCCTGCAACCCTGAGTTTTTGCATGATCTCAAAGCTAGATGGGTAGTGTAGAATCTGATTTTCTCATTTCCTGTGAATTTTTTTTTCAAATGCCTTTAAAATTTCCTGCTACAGCTCTGCCATAATACAAATAAAGGCTTATCTACAAGTATTAGCCACATGTTTTCTGGCTGGACTAATGATTTACTAGTGGAACATCTTGTAGGATGTTTCAGAGATGTTCAGTTTCTGCTCATGGAGTCATGTGGAGTGACATTGCTTAGTGCAAAGTAGTGCGTGCTGTAAAACTTCAGACAACCATGGAGAGGGGTCCTTATATATTCATGGAAAATATGTCTTATTCTTAGATAATATTGGATAATATTTCTTCAATCCAGTTGAAATCATGGATTGATCAATGTGCAGATGGATGGATGAATGAATGAAGAAACAGATGGATGGATAAATGAATGGATTAATGGAGGGAAGGATAAATGGAGTGAGGAAGGGATGAAAAAATTGCTGGATAGATTTATGTGTTTGTATGTATGTTTGTACAGGTATGTACAGTATGTATGTATGAATGGATGTTTGGTTCAATGGAGGAATGGATAAATGTATGTAAAGTATGTATAGGAGGTGTATATATGGATGGATGAATTGATGGAGGGATGAATGGATGGATAAGTGGATGGATAGATGGTTTAATGTATAAATGGATGGATGAATAGGTGGATGAAGAGAGGGATGAATAAATGGATGGATGGAAAAATGCGTGAATGGTTGGATGGATCAAGGGGAAATAGATGGTTGGATGATTGGATGAAAGGATGGATCAATGGTGGGATAAATAAAGGGATGCATGAAGGGAGGAATGGATAAATGTATGGTTGGATAGATGGATCAAAGGATGTATGGTAGGAGGGAAGGAGTGAGAGATAGAGAGTAAATAAATAGATGGATGGATGGATGGATAGAGGGATGGAAAAATGGATAAATGAATGGGGATGGGTGGATGAACATGATCAGTCTCCTAGGGTAAATGTAACTAAAACTGACAGGCAAAATATAAAATGTCTTAATAATTTGCATTTTCCCTCTCTCTCTTTCTCAGTTTGCTGTTTTGTGGTGCACAAGCGCTGTCATGAGTTTGTCACCTTCTCCTGTCCTGGAGCAGATAAAGGCCCGGCGTCAGATGTGAGTATGCTTTGTTTTTCTTTCCTCTTGCCTGACTGTGTCTCTGCTTTCCTGAGCAGTATATCAGTCTCAGGGATGCAGTAAGTCCATGGTTCTTCTTCTGTTACCAGGGAAGTGGACAATGCAATAGTGAGTTAAGGAACTACTGTAGTGATCAGTGTGTTTCCTGTCTGAACCAGTGACAGTCAGACTTTCTGCTTTTTCTGAGCTGTGACAGTTGACTTCTGAGTCATGCTGTAAGTGTGCAATACAAGGCACTCTGTGTCTGGATCAGTTCTTAATGCACAGTACATAAAGCCTAGCTGGAAGTAAAGAAGTGAAATACTGTATATATACTATGTATGTATGTATGCCTAGCCAAAAAAGGTGCACATTGAGATTTCATTCAATCACCTTTAGCTTTGATTACTGCACAGATTCCTTATGCTTCCTTACTTGGGTTATCTGTGTGTAATCTTAATATTTGTTTGATGATCTAAAATATGACAAATATGCAAAAAAAAAAAAATCAAATACTTTTTCACAGCAAAAGACTATTAATTGCAATTTAATTATTTAAAGATATGGTGCTACCTTCATCTTTACTTTATATTTCATTGTTTTCAGTTTGAGTTTTTCTTTCTGCTTCTATTTCAATCACTTTAATATAAAAACAACAAAAAAACTGTAAAGGGTAAAGGTCTCAAAGATTGATAATATAGGATTGGGTAACTATGCAAGCTAAATAAATATTGATGTTATCAATATCTATGTAATTAAAAGGCAAGTGGATACAGTGTCATTTAAGCCATTGCATTTAAAGATGTTTTGATTAAACTGTCAACATTTTATATTTTGACAGTTTAATTAAATTGTCAACATGAAATATGAACAACATTTATCGCACAGCATAAAAAAATAAGGAAAAAAGGTCATTTGGCAAATAGAGATCTTCACAGTATGGACTCAGTCATGAATCTGAGTACGCTTGATGGCTTGCGTAATGTGACCACTGAGCACGGATCAGCGTGTATTGCGAGAGTCAACTTGAAATGGTGGTCTCAAGCACAGTACAGTGTATTCGGACATGCTTTGAAGCATATATGAAAACAAACCGTATCTAAAAAAGGAAGCAGATCATGTTTAGACTGTGATATTATTGGTGCGTCTGTCTCCTCTGATACTTCTGTATGTGGGAAGCATGCACCAATCTCATCCTCTGATCCGCACAGACTTAGCTGATAAAGTTGTGACGGAAGGCGGGCGAGAAGGTGGTTCTGGAGATTTTCTCAGAAATATCTATAATATTAGGTCAGCTTCCTTTTGTTTTTTTTGTTTGCGTGTGTGTGTGTGTGTGTGTGTATGTAATTATAACCCAACTAAAATACTGTGCAAAAGTTTGGAGTCACAGCTTATTTCTTTAAATTTTGCTTCCAAAAAGCCAGACTTTTAATTTACCCTTGAGGAATAGTTTTCCATGCTTCCTGGTGGACTAATTTGGCTCTCACTTTCAGTCCACTCCCTGTACCTGACAAGTTTTAGAAGAATGTTTTTTGTTTGTTAAGCCTCAAGTGCTCTATGAATCATTCAAGCATTTAAAAAAATCTTACTTAAGGCATGAACCAGTGAGAACCAGGTGCAGATGATGACAAATGATCAGGCGAGTGATTAGTATACCGTGATGCTGAATCCTGAGTGGTTGGAGCAGACAAGAGGGGAAATGAGGTTGCTGCTGAGGTTGTTAAATAAAGTAAATAAATAAATAAAAACAAAATAATTGTGTTATCCGGCATGTTGCAGCCTGTTGCAATTATTCCCATTTCTTTCATTAAATCTACAAATTGGAATTTAATATAAAGAAATGAGGGGTGGCTCAAGACTTTTTTTTACAGAACTTTAGGTGCATGCTGTATCGCGAGTAAAATTACGTAGGTGTACTTGCATCCCGAACAACATTATGTGGCCAGTTGGGGAGTTGGGGAACAGGCATATCTGGGCACAGTACAATATAAAGCAGTCATGCCTAGTGTGAAAGCATGCTTAGAGAACTAAAAAACATATCCAAAAAAAGTTGTTATCCAAAAATGTGGTTCAGAGTGGCCAAAATTCTGTATTTTTTAACTGCATTTTCAGATATATAGATATCATTGTGCACAAGTCCTCAGTATCACAAAACTGCATCGTGCATCTTAAATTAAATGCCGCAGTTACCCAGAACTACAAGAACGAAAACATTTCAACGCAAGCTCACGGCTTATTATTCAGCATTTAATGATCCTTGTCCTGCATTGTCTTAAACTACAGTTAAACATCAGCTTGATTATCAGCAACTGTTTACTCTCTTATGTTGTTGTTAGCTTGGTGAAGTTATCTGGCTAGTTCACTAGTGTTCGCTTTGGGACCATCGAGTGCTGCGCAAAGCAATCTGAGTAAACTTACTGTCGCAGTGCCAGTTGATTGGACTTAAAGGATAAAAAAATCCTCTTATATATCAGATGAAACCTACCTGGCTCGCCAACTCTTCCCCGTTCATTCTCTTGACACCGCCTCTGTCTCGACACTTGCACTGATGGTTGAAGCACCTTTTTCAGGTTTGCGATCAGGGCGTGATGACGTATAAAACCTCCCACCATATCTGACTCGAGAGCTCCGACTGGGACTTCCAGGGCACAACATTGATTTTTTATTTTTTTTTATAGATTTTTCTCCTTAGCTTAAAAGTGCTGCTTATTTTTTTACTTTTACACTGAAGCTCTGAAATTAAGAGATTTGGAAAGGATTAGAGGAAGCATGTGAAACATATCAGGCACTTTAATATCCATGCTGTTGCACTAGCTCTCTGTGACGAGAGGGCTCTCGAAAGCACTCGTTTCCTTAAATATGCTGTTAGCCTACCTGAAACTGCTCAAGATTTCTTAAGTGTGCCCTTCTGCCCCCCAGAATGCGCCTTCCCTACTTCACTAGTGCCCTACTCTCCTGCTTGAGCACCCTCAGCTCTCTGCAGGGTTTCACTTAGTTAGAATTGGAGAAAGTTCCAGAAAACAGGAAGTGGCACTGAAATAATAATAATAATAATAATAATAATAATGTAATTAAATGTAAATAAAATAAAAATTCTGCTCATCTATACATTTATTGCTTTGCCCACACACACGCGTGCATACACAGCATGCACACACCGTCCTGCCCACCTGCAGACGTGTTTGACCATGCCCCCACTCGGCTAGGAATGAGTCACCTCCTTATGAAAGGAAGAAAAGCGAAGAAAAGCCTAAACTATAATCCTTATTTCATTTAACACCAAGGACGAGGGAAAAAGAGAGAAAGATAGATGGGGAGATTAATCGAGCCAGACAGAAAAACTTGGATCCCCTGTCTTGAATAACACACACCCACACGAGAGGTGGACGCTGTTGTAGTCGCGCTCCTGCATAACGTCCGTGGTGAATTTGGATTTAATGAGAATACATCAGTCCCTAGATAAAGGCGACCTAATTAGCCCAGTTCTATAATTGTGGAGCCATAAGCGTGCCCGTCTGATTTGCTGCTCTCCTGCGTGTGACTATTTATACCTGTAACCGCACACGCATGCGCGCACACACACACATGCACAAATGATAGTGTCAGAGGGCGGCAGATTCATTATTGCACCGAGAGTGCTGCATTCAGGAAGAAGCCTCTAAGGAGTTAGGGGTGTTTTGTAGGCCTAGATCAGAGAGAAGTAGATGGATATTAATCAGTCATCACTAGTAAGATCTTAAATCCTTAAAAATAAATAAGTAACAGAATGTGAGGATTAGAAAGTATTGAATAACAAAATGACTGATTAGGCTTTCTAGTAGTCAATCAGAGAATCAAGGGAGAAACACATTCAATTTGGGAGAGAGGGCTACCCATCTATAGTTTAATCCCAATACTCTTTGCTAAAAGGGGAAGTTTTTGCAACCCCGGCCTAAGCACACCAGACTCAAGCTGGTGTGGACTCATTGGAGCGTGTGCTGGAAAGGAGGACCTTGAACAAAATGCTGTCCTACATCAGTCCCCCCCTGTATGGAACTTTTTCCAAGCAGAAACGCATGTTCAGTGGCAAATGTCTATCACAGAGCTGCTCTACAGACAGACTCAGGAAATCCTTTGTTCCCAGCGCCATACGCTGCTTTAACACCTTTTTACGGTGCTTTAGGACGTGATGGGAATTCTTGGTTAGATGGTCCCCCAACCAATATTTATTCTTGGTAAAGAATATGTTGCTCTGCCTCATAACATACTCACTGTTCACAGTCATACTTATTTATCTAGTCATTATGTATCCTTATCTGCATTGACCTTCATTAACTTAGTCTTGCTCTACTCACATTCAATGGCTATAACTCATTGCATATATTAATTTTCTGTATTTTATCCACTATAATATACTATACATTATATAGTTACTATCCTTGCTACTGGATGTTGGAAATTTCCTTCGGTATCCATCCATCCATCCATCCATCCATCCATCCATCCAGGTAACTGAGTACATGTAATTTGTTTCTTACGTATACATATTTCATGTTTTAAGGAGTTTTATTAGAGGATACTTTTTACTTTTACTCCACTACAGCAAATATTTGTACTTTTGCTTAACTATATTTCCGCATGGCGTTACATTACCTATCCACAGTGGTATGTTGCGTTTTTAATGTGACTTACCTTTCCTTTGAGACACGTGTCATAACGTAACAGGTGAACCAGACAGAGAAAGAGATTTTTACTATGAAAAACAGTACTGGAAGCTAATGCAAGCCCTGTACTACTGTCACTCACTCACTCATCGTCTATACCGCTTTATCCGGCATTCAGGTGCATTCGGGTGGAGGTGCAAGGCGACTGTGATAATTACTACACCACCGTGCCGCTTTGTACTACTGATACTTCAGTAAATTTGAACGTGAAGGCTTTCATACTTAAGTATACCCAAATACACAAGTACTGTACATGGAGGACTTCTATTTTTACTTGAGTAATATTTGCCCAGGGTAATCTTTACTCAAGTACAGGATTTGTGTACTTTGCTCAGCTTAGACAAAAGCACACACACGCAATGGGCAATTTGGAAATGCCAATCAGACTCCTCACATATCTATAAACAACCAGAAAACCCAGAGGAAACCCACCAAGGGAAAACATTCAAATTCCCAACACAAAAGCCAGCTTCGTGAAAGGGGCTTCTGTGTGTGGAATTTGAATGTTCTCCCCTTGGTGGGTTTCACTCACCGTCATGGAACAGAGATCTGACTTTATTAGCCTTGAGAATGAACAACAATATTGGGTTTAAACAACAATATGCAGTTAGAAGCTAAAACAGGGATGTCTTATATACAGTAGTACTGTTAACTGCAGTATCATAACTGAATGATCAGCTGAGAATGAGACTGATCAGTAGTGCTAAGCTTTTATTTTTGGATTGCATTAAAAATATCTAAGTGTTTTAAAATGCAAGTGACAGCACTGAGCTTATTCAAACAGAGACAGCCCTAGCTTTTGTATTATGATTAGTTACAATAATTAGGTTTTGTCTATGTTTTGATAGAGTGTGAGAGACTGTGCCATGACTTAAAGGCAAATATGAGGCCATCTGTCTGAAAGTTAAAGCTTGGTCGAAATTGGGTCATTCAACAGGGCAACGATCTGAAGCACACCAGTAAAGCTACACCCGAATGGCTGAATAAGAAAAGAATCAACGTTTTGAAATGGGCTAGTCAAAGTCCAGACCTCAACCCAATTGAAATGCTGTGGGTAGACCTTTAGAGTGCTGTGCATAAGCGAATGCGCAAAAACTTTAATGAACTAAAGCAATGTTGTAAAGAGGAATGGACAAAAATGGTTTGAGATAAAGTGTGATAAAGTCTTACAGGTCTATTGCCGATCTACAAGCTATTTACCCCATGGTGGTACTTAGTATTGCCTGCATGTTTTTTATTTTTGCATTCAGCAGTGAAAAAAGTTAGATCTTGTCCACAGTACTGGAAAAAGGCTGGAGCAGCTGCCTGCCTAAACCTACATTCAAAACCAGTTACGGAAGAACTTTCAGCAAAAAAACATATGTCATCTTTACAACGCTTTACAACGCACATGTGTGTAAAATATAGAGCCTGCAGTTTCTGAAATACTCAGATCAACTTCTCAGAGTCAAAATGAATGGGTGCAGTTTTATATGTCTAGTAGATCTTATGCAGTGCGCTGCTGCCATATGATAGGCTGACTGATTTGAATGAACGAGCAGTGCTCCTAATAAAGTGGCCACCAAGGGCATATTACATGTTTAAAAAAAAATCTCAGCAGCACACGTACACACACACAAACACACCATGACGAGATTCATCAAACCATGC
>JAOVVA010000026.1:7116882-7129362 GCA_028565275.1 Leiocassis micropogon
ATTTCATTCAAATTCAGAGCAAATAGGAAAAGCACTTATGTAAATAACAATATCCCTAACTTATTGTGAGTAGTGTATATACAAAAGGCATTCAAATCAAACTGGGACTATGCGCAGAGGGCATAGGAGTAAATACTCCCTTCATTTCTGTATTTAATCAGCTGCTACACTACTGCATTGAATGATTGTGTACAGTTCCCACAGTCTCTTCCATAATTTTTTTTTGAGGATCAGGGCCCGTATTACAAAGATTCTTAGAATTCTCTCAGAGAGCTCCTATCTTCGCCTAAAAAGTCCTAGACTGGGAGTCCTAGACTAAAAGTGATTTAGTAAGGAAAGTACAAAAACCTTTATCTTAGTGAGGAGGTTTGGTTGACCCCGTTGCTAGGGATGACGCAGCAATTCGAGGACTGTGATTGGTTGATTAAACATCTGTAAAAGTCTTAAAATGCCCTCTTTGTAAAAATAGAATATATGACAATAGAATGGACAGTGAAATCATAATGTTTGCATGTAAAGAAATTGTATAATTATAAATACAGGGTACTTTATTAGTTTCCTTAATAAGATGAATATCTTAAAGTTAATTAAGTGGCGCAGTGGTAAAGTGCTCACCCTATCATCTGGGGATCGCTGGTTTGATCCCCGGTGATGCTGTAGCCTCTCGCAGCCGAGGACCTAGAGAGAGCAAATTGGGTGAGCTCTATCAGCAGGGTGAGATGGGAGACACTTAGTGCTTACACATTACTTACAGATGTATGTGAGCCCGAGACTTGAAAAGATGCGGTCGGTAAAGTCATGTGGTTCGGAGGAAACACGTGATATTCTGTGGCCCTCCTGACTGAGTGGTCGTAGTAGCTTAGTAGTAGCGTAGTAACCCCCTAGTGACTGAGAGGAATTGGATACGACAAAACTGGGGAGAAGATCAGTAAAAAATCCAAGAAAAAATATTTTTTCAAAAGTTAATTAAAACAGCATAATGTTAAAAATGTGTCTACTTTTAAAGCAACCTATTTCCATACAGTAGTTACTACTGTATATTTAAGTTCTTACATTTATATTACCATCATGATTTTATTGCTTTATCACATGACTGCAGGACAGTCTATTTAAGTTGCACTTTTGGATGTTATGTAGCCAACAATCTAAGAGAGGTGGAGGGAAGTAAAAGAACAAGAAAGACAAATTGGACAGAAGAGACTGTGTTAACTTTTAGCTCAGTTGGTTTAGCTCATTTTTCCTCAGTGTTGTAATCACTTTCATTTCTGGCGTTATGGCATTACTACGTTGGGTGGGAGATGTAGGTGTAGAGATGCGCATCTCTAATAAGTTCGACCACAAACATTATCCCATCGTGATTCAATCTGTAGCGTTTAATTAACTCATGATCGTTCAGTGTTTGGTGAATATTTCTTCCTTCCGTCATTTTGTCCTCTGCTAAAAAAACACTTAAGCCTCCTAGAAGTCCTCCTCTCTACTCTTAACAATTCTTGCCTTAGGGCATGTTTTGTGAATCATTCTTATCTTTACTAAGATTTAGTCCTAAATTTAAGGGGAATTCTAAGAAAATGTCATAATTCTAGGAATTTTCTAAGAATTTTCTTAGAATTTCGTCACTTGGAGCAACTTTTAGGTTTAAGAAGCTATGTGAATACAGGACCAGGTGTTCCACTTGTTGAATATTCACAGGAACAACTGCAGTGGGTTCATTCATGGATGTATGATATTCTTTAAAATGTTAGCAACATTCAAATGTTTTACTGAATTTTACTAAGAGTCTTCTGTAATTGTCAATCCGTTTTACGCCTTCAATCACAAGCAATTTCATCACAACTCCTGGTTTGACTTGAAATCCGCTCGTAGTATTAAATGAAATGTATAGTTTTACTCTTGCCATTTCTCTGTCTATTCAGAGTTTAACCCCTTCTCACACAATCTCTGGTGCTAATTTTTGTTAAATAACAGCGCAGTGTAAGAGGGTGGCAGCTATTAATAGACTCCCATTTACAGAATGATGATTGGCTGCTGTTCCCTGATATGACTGATGGAGAAGTGTAGTTTGTGTGCCCATTTTCTACATGACTCCAATCCCAAATTGCGCACTACACTACCATGATAAACTCAATGTTCATGATTTTACAGATATGAGACAAAGCTTGTGACTTTTTTTGAACTAAGCTAGATATGTGACTTATTACCCACAATTCTCTGCTTCATGAGCAGGTAAGACCGAGACCAAACAAACAGAAAGAGTGAGACAAAGAAAGAGAGAGAGAGTATAATGTGAGTGAGGTGTCATATAGACATTGAGCTGTTTAAGCTTTCTTTCTCTTTCTCTCTGTCATTCTTTCTCCTGCTCTTGCTTTTTCTTACCTGTAGCTGTTGGCATTTTGCCAGCCATGGGCTTTACACATCACCATGGTAACTTCTTGAAGGCCACAGGGCTGGAGGATTTTCCATCCTGCTATTCTATTGTGTGTGTGTGTGTGTGTGTGTGTGTGTGTATTTGTGTAGGCGACTCTAACACATGTTAAACAGAATTGGAATACAGCATTTGTATTGTCACCTACTTATTTTTTTGTCTTTGAGCTTAATAAATATGAACAGATTTGTTGGAATCATGGAAATCCTGTGAGTCTGGAAAAATGTGTGCTATCCTGCTTGTTCTCCTGATTGCTTGTAAATTTATGCATAAGATGACTAACCTTGACTTCGACTCATATGCAAAATAAATTTGCATGGATTGCCTTGCACTTTTATAGATGAAATATACTCGAGTTTAGATCAGATTTAAATTACGGTATTTACCAGGCACCCTTATACAGAGCGAAGTCTACAGTTGCTTTGTAGTAGCTAATAAGATCACATCCTTGTGCTGGTTTACTAGGTCGGGGACCCGTGAACATTCAGCAAGTAGAACGCCTGATCCTTAGAAATTGAAGGATAACTTGCTACTGTACCACATTGTGGAAGTGATACATCCGTCTGTAGGAACTGTACACACAAACCCCACTTGCAGATTCCAGGAATTCGTCTGGAAGTTATCACCACATCCCTGGACAGTCCTGACCTCACTCCAAGCTATTTCTACATGTTTTGGACATTAAAGGAGTTCCTGGGAGGCCTGCATTTCAGATGTGAAGCAGGCAGTCTGATCATAGCTCCGGCATACTGAGAAGAATTTCTGCCTTAATGCTATCCAAGCACTAGTGAAGATTCAGTTATTTGTCACATGTACTTTACAGCATAGTACATTTTTTTTCCCACATATTTCAGTTTGGAAGATTTACAGTAGGATCAGCCAGGATAAAGCCCCCTGGAGCAGATAGTGTTAAGGGCCTCGATCAAGGGCTCAACTGTGGCATCTTGAACCCCCAACCTTCTGATCAGTAACCCAGAGCCTTAAAAGTTCGAGGCATTAATTAAGACAATGAGAAATCAGAAATTGTAACAAATAAAACCAACCATTTAATTAAAGCAAAAGAAACACTGCTGTTTAAGCAGAGTATGGGTTGAAAAAAATGGGTTAGAAAAATTCTAATGATAAATGTGTTATATCAGAGGCCTAATTAGTTCGTGGGATACTGTTTCTAGAAAACATTTAGATGAGACTGATTAGATACCCATAATCTAGGACTTCATTATGTCTTGTTGGCAGATTTTTCTCAGAATTGAGCTGTGGCTGTAGTATGAAAAATATAGTGTGAATATATATACAGGAGCTTGCTTTAGTTGCTTAGACTACTCCTGGGCTTTATGAGACACAATACGTTCTTGTGTGTAAATACTCATTTAAAAATGTGCATCATTAATAATCATTAATAAAATGTATATTCTGTAAAAATGAAAATGAATAAATCCTGTATCCATATTGTATCCTAACATTGCAGTACATTAAATACCCTGAGTATTGGACAACCTTAATCTTTTTAGATTACACATTTTTTCATTTTGTGTCTTTATTTCTTAAGAAATGTACAGTAAGAGAGAATCTCAAATATAGAGTCAATGTTCCAATATAAAACACTACTACACTTTAAAACAGTACGTTCACAGCGGTGCTGCTGTGGTTGGGCGCTTGTCTTTTTTTCCTCACTTTCTATCCAAAATAACTCCATATTTCTCTTTGAGTCACCTCATTAGTCCTGCCATCTCTTCAAACCTACTTTCTGAATAAAACGAAAAAGTGCTCCACTCTCTCTACTGTTGGTTGCGATTTTTTTAAAAGCTTCCTGCGGCTAATGTTACTGTAAACTCAGATTCATTTTAGCTAGACCGTATAGACCTACGCATAGTAAAATCACCAGTTATTTCAAAATGTTGGTACTGTATAGCACCATTTATTAAAATTCTAGTATTATCGCTTTTATAGCATGCAACATTAGTCCAAGGTTTGGACTAGTCCATGTTTTTTTCTTCTCCATTACCTTGTCACATCTATTTCACTTCACCTCACCACAACTTAAATGAATTGCTTCAATAGATAACAGGAATAAAATATTTAAGTGTTGAATAAAATAATGTATTCTTTTTAACAAGTCACACCAACACAGTTGATTTAAACAGGATGTACTTGAATTAATTGCTTATGTTCAAACTAGCAGTTTGAATTAATCCAACTTAAATATAAAGCAAAACAACTTACAGTTTTTAAATGATTTGAACATAATTATTTTATTTACTCAAACATACAATATTGCTTATTTCCAACGTAACAGAATCGCTCGAGACTTTCTCTCCAAATCACGAGGGGAATCCCGGTGATGCAGATGTTCAAAGAGAAGACGGAAGGCCAACGCTCCATTGTTTATGCGCATACGACCGGTTTGCATTTTTTTCCCAGCGTTGCATAAGACTGTGAATCCTTCTGTCTCTTTGAGGATACATCAAAATTGGATTACTCACCATTGGGACAGTATCACAGGATAATGTTTTTTCATCATCATGCTCCCGGATTGACTCATAAAACCGGCGAGGCCGATACAATACTCCCGCACCCCCACACGCACACACTCACACAGTATACAGGACTTGGGACTATACATCCATTCACATACACACCAAAAAACATTATTTTGTATATATTTGAAAGTAGTCGTATAGTAGGCACAACCGGCTTGATCACTCGGATGCCGAAATGGCTTTGCATTCGTATACTGTACTGTTTTGGCAATTAAAATTGTAGGTCAGTTAAAAAAAAAAGTTCTGAACATTTTTAAAGAAAAAAAATATTCATTTTATAAAAAAGTGCAAAATATATAAATTATACAAAAATATTTATCTTACTTCACGCCTTCTGTTGCGCTTTATCTTTGATGCTGTTTTGTGGGCGTGATTGAATGAAAATGAGCTTTGCTCTTTAAGAGGGATTTACGCATGACTTTAATAAAAATGTTGCTAAACAAGGCCGATTATTAGCAAATTTCCCATTTGTATACACATTACCAGGATTTCAAATTTTCTGATCATAGTGTGCCAACATGAGTGTACTAAGGAAATAGATTCAGAATTCAGATAGGCTTCTATCATGCGGTCTTTATGTACATGTACAGTATGTGGTACTGCAGTATGCTAAAAATGGATCTTGTATTGTTATTATTTCCATTATCATTCATTTTTATTTCTCCTGGCTTTATGTTGGATTCACTAAGGCACTGACAGTTGGTTTGACTTTCGATTCTGTGAAAGCTGAGCTATTCTATGAGCAGTGTTCAAGTCATTTCTCGTTAAAGAAGGCGTTAAACCTATTGACATTTACAGTTGACTTTAATCACAGTACAATGATGAGACTCTTAGTCGCGGTAAAAAATGTGAGCGATGCTAACGTTTTATACCAGGCTGTACGTCCGTGAGTGACGATCCTGGTCGAGGTGGCTCAGGGCCCACTGCAGTCGTGCGCCATGTTTTCCTTTGAATTATTTTTCACCAGATTTCTATTACAAACATGATTTCTGGAAAAAAGTCAACTTAACCTCATGCTGAGCGCACACACTCTCCGGTAATATTTCATGTGTTTTGTGTTTCCTTTCTCCTTCTCTTTTATTACAATGTTTCCCTGAAGAAGTCAGTATTGTTTAGAGCCTAAATCATTAAAAACTGGTTAATGTTTTTACACTTTTTCTTTTCGACTTTTGACTGGTAGTGTATTAATATTACTGTGTGTTTATATTAGTGCATATGCGACCCCTTCCTCTCCAGTCACTCTTCCCCTTCTATCCATTCTCTTTCTTTCTTTTGTGTGTGTAGTTCCTTTTCCATCTACATTTATCTCTTGTGCTTCATGTCTTTATCTCTCTTTATCATTATCCAAGTTGTTCTTTTGTACATACCTCTCTTTGTCTACATTTGTTTCCTTCCTTTTCTTTCCCTCATCCTCCCACTCTCTTTTTCTCTCCCTCTCTCGGCATCATTCCTGCTGCTGTGTGGTACCGCAGTATAAACGCACTCCTTTGACCCCTTTCATGCACTTGTAATTGTGCGTGAGTGTGTATGTGTGTGTGTGTGAGAGAGAGAGAGAGAGAGAGAGAGAGAGATGACATTATCATTATCTCACTGCTGAATGGAGGAATATTAATTCAGTTGTGGAGGAGACAGCATGATGTCAGAGCGACTGTGTGTGTGTGAATTTGGCGTGGAACAAAATTCTATTATTCGATGATTAACAGGCACAATACTGTTATCGTGGACTCTTCACACTTCCAGTCAGGAATAAACTGGGTCCCACAGAAGCACATGTCCATTTTATAAAAGGCAATACCCCAATTCTCATAGACATAGAATGTGTGTTAATTGGCTTTACCGTGTGTATCACTTGCAGTACAAATGAATGCATGGCATTAAAACATAATGCTAATGACTCACATTCCATTATCATGGAGAACAGCACACTTAATTGTGATTCACAGATATAAGAGCAGGAACAGAAGCCTTTATCCAAGCTCTCAAATACAAATGTTTATTGTGCTGTGCTTTATGTGTGTGTGAAGGCTGAGAGAGAGGAGAGAGAGAGGGAAAAAAAAAACCCCACTAAAGTTGTATACAAGGGGCGTTCAAATCAAACCAGGATTTATAATGATATTTCCCTTGAATGAAACATATATGGTGATGAGACACTTAGCCGCAGTAAAACGTTTGAAGGATGCAAACGTTTTAAAGTATGTCTATGAAAAGCACTTTTGTAAAATGCCTAAATGTAAATGTCGTTTTTTGTGAAATTCATCAAGTAGAACATCTGATCATTGAAAATCAGCAGATAACTTGTCGCCAACTTGTAGAAGTAACACATCCGTTTGTGGGAACTGTACACACAATCATTCATGAACACCACTTGAATATTACAAAAACTCTACTGGTGGTTATTGCCAGATCCCCCCCCCCATACAGTCCTGACCTTATTCCAACCCATTTCCACATGTTTGGGCTGTTAAAGGAGTTCCTGGGAGGCCAGTGTAGCACTTCACACTTGAAACAGGCAGTTCTACCTTGATGGTATCCATTTATTAGTGAAACATATCATATAGAGAAATCAAAAGTCCTGGTTTGACTTGAACGCAACTCCTATTTTACTAATGTTTGTTACAGTAAATATTAATAGATCCAAAGAAGATTCTGATTCTGAAGTACTGATTGCAGAGTTTCACACGTTCTCCTCATGGTCCCCTGGGTTTTCTCACGCCTTCCAAAAAACATGACGGAAAGCTGGATTTGGCCCCAGGTATAAGTGAGTGTAGAGATCTGTGCGTGCAGCTTGTATTCGTGACTCACGCCTATGAAGCTCTGTATCCATCACGACCCAGACCGGGATAGCGGATAGTGTGGTTACAGATGATTAATAATCGAATGAGTTAATGAATGTTGCTCAGTGATTAAAGCTTGGTCGCTTTCTTGTCTCTGTCTGCAGGACCCACGCAGTAAACACAAGTTTAAGGTGCATACGTACTCCAGTCCGACGTTCTGCGACCACTGCGGATCCCTGCTGTATGGGCTCATTCACCAGGGCATGAGATGTGAACGTGAGTAACACATTAATTGGTGTGCAAGTGCGCAAAGCAGTGTGTGTATTCACTGTATGTGTATGTGTGAGAGAGATTTTGCCCAATTCGAAATGACCCCTCACTTTATTCTAAACCCAAACAGGTAGCTCAGAGGGATAAGGCACTGCGTTACTGATTGGAAGGTCAGCGGTTCAATCCCCAGCTTGCCCCTGAGCAAGGCCCTTAACGCTATCTGCTCCTGGGGCGCTGAACCTGCGTTCTGAACCCAGTTACACTGGGATACGTGAAGGAAGATTTTCACTTTGCTGTAATATGTGACAAATAAAGGCTTAACTTAAATCCCTTGATTCCTTCAAAAACAATCCTTAATATACAGTACTTATTTAAGCTTAAACTCCACCTCAAGGACATTTTTGAAATTCACCCTACACGGACCCTGCTATAGCTCTAGTTTAAACATAACACTAGCTAAAGTACCCTAAATGTAAAGGTTTTGTTTTCTATCACAAATGATATCTCGAACTCTATCTAAATGTTATTTGGCTAACTGCCAAAATAATGTAACTCCTTCCCAATTGTTCTAGCTCCTCATAAAAGTACATCCTGTCCATCTCAAATCCTCTAAAGGCGTAGCATTACTCCTACGCTCGCTACATCTTAAACACCATTACTCCTCCAAATTCTCGTCATTCTCATTACTCCCAACTCGGACACAGACCTCATAGTTTAACACAGTGCCAATCACTGTAAAACCAGTTGTGTTAAATCTTATATAAACGTTTTCTGTCTAAAATATGTACACACCCAGTGATGCACTGTATACGCATATTTCCACTGAACAAATAATTCATCCTTAATTAATATGAATACAGTTCCACCTTGCTGGTGCTTACTGAGTGGGTTGCCAGGTTTCAGCAAAAAAAAAAAAAGAAAAAAAAATCCCACCTCAACTTCAGCTTAAAAAAATTACACAAAAAGACCTTGGAACAAACCTCGAAACCTCCTTTTTTTCCCGCTGTCTTTTTGGAGTGAATAGTGTTGTGCATCTCTGATTCACAATATCTGAAATACATGGCTGACCAGGCACTCTCTAGACAGAAACCTCACACAAACTGCAGCATATACAGATCTGTGCCGGTTTTCCAAACAATAATCAGTTATTTTATGTACAAAATGTGGTAAAGCTTATATATATATTATTAAAGTAGATTAATAGACATGGATATCTGTGTCTATTTATCTAGGTGCAAAGCTGTTTGGGAATTATATCAGTACTATCTATTAGGGATAAGACTCACCAGGGGCCACCCGATATGATTCTTTGAACAGTAACTAAGTGCCGATCCGATTAGTGTTGCAATTCTTTAATTTTCACGTGCTACCTGCAGGATTATAGATCAACAGCAAGATTTTACAATCTTAAATGCAAACATATTTGAGTTAAAAGTTGATTTAACCCCAACAATTTTGGTGTCCATGTGACAAAATGTTAATTCTCACACAATCGCCACACAACCCAACCCCCCCCCCTCTCCTATTACAAAAGACGGAATGTTTAATAAATGTTTTGTTTGACATTTTTTGTCTTTCAAACCACCACACTCAGTGTTTACACAATGACGTCAAATACAGACTAAGTGAAATGTTTTACCTTTAAATGAGTCTATGTACAAGTATTAGTTTCAGATTAATTAGCATACAGACTAATTTGTTCCAGACAGTACACAGTTTGAGAAGGAGAATATGCATCACTCATGACCATGTCGGATGTCAGAAATGACGTGATTCCACTTAGAAATTTGTTTCTACGACGTAACGCTAAATTCTACTTAAAAAAATTAAATAAATAAACTCGTTCATCTGACTTTTCAAACCTGTACAAATTCAGTGACTCAGAAGTAACTTGTAAATATTTTGCTACAAGTCCTCAGTGACATGCTGCCTGCTCGGTACATTTAAATGAATTAAATTAATAGATAAATTCCCCCAGCACTAGATAAAACTAGACGCTATTCACTCAGAGCACAACGCACCCTGAAGTAAAGGTCCAGGAGAGCACATATCGCTGAGGGCGCAAGCATATGCACCCTCGGGCGTAAAAAAAGCGGGTGTTGCATCAGGAGGTAGAGAAGAATGCATATCAAATATAAAAAGAACCAAAGAGAGAGCGAGATACAAAGAGAAAGAAATGCAGACACAAAAGCACAGAGTGACAAAGAAAGACCAGCATAAGTAGAAAAGAAAGAAAGACAGGTTATGTTGTTGTGGCTGCAGACTAGCAAAGTTATAATTAAGCTTTCCTGTTTCCACTGTTTGTGTGTGTGTGTATGTGTGTGAGTGTGTTTGTTTGTGTGTTTGCGGGTGCTTGCGTGTGTGTGTGTGTGTGTGTGTGTGTGTGTGTGTCTACCTTTCTGGGCCCTCTATACTGTTTACACTCCAGCTAGCACTCGTCCTCCAGCTCTCTTCTGCTTGAACTGTGGAGGAGGTTTTCAGTACCTCAGGAAATAAAGCGTGTGTGTGTGTGTGTGTGTGTGTGGAGATTGGAGATAGGGATTTGAGTGGCAGTTTTTATATTTATGCGACTATCTACTGTACTAAATACCTACGTCTCAGCATCATTACCATCATCATCTTGACTAGGAGTGTACCTGATCTCCTACTGTGTATGAATCATATATTAGTGGATTTGAACTGACACGCTGAACACATCTGGAGGATCCAGAGAACATCTGGAGCATTTCTAATTCTCATCACATCAAAGTGATTATTATCACAGTGAACGTCATCACCAATGTTATCTGAATCACTATTATCATAGTTACTACAACAATGATTGCAATCAGACGATTTAGCATTATTACTGATCAATATGGAATGGAATCAATATAATCACCCTCATTATTATAATCCACATCACCATGATCTGAGTCATCTTTACAAGGACCGTTACCATAATCGCAACTATTTTTATTCAATCATCACCATGATTCTAATCACCACCATTGTCCCCATAATCAGAATAATTATATGACAATTATCACAAGCTCCACTGTTATCAGAATAATCATACTGCCATCATCACAAGCGCCACCATCACCATAATCAGAATTCTGACTGTAGTCAGAATCATCATACTGCCATTATCATAATCGTTGCCATCATGGTAGTGATTACAATTATCACATGGCCTTTATCAGTGTCACTGCTGTCTTGGCAGTAATTAAGCAAATTAAGCGAGAAGGAATGGTTATGCTGGAATATCTGTCTGAGTGTTGAAGGCACGGATATTCAGCACAAAACCATGACCTTGCGCGTGATATTGCTTTTATACAATACTTACAAAAAGACCATTATTCAATTCAATTCAGTTCATCAAAGAAATAGGTAAATAGTTCAAAAGGCTTGAGAAAATATTTATAAATTAAAATGATTAGTTTGTCCCTGATGAGCAAGCCCATGGGTGACAGTGACAAGAACAACCTTAATGAGATGACAATAGAAAGTGACCTTGAAAGGAACCAGATTCAATAGGAAACCCATTCTTATTTGGATAATTATTAACATGATTTGTTTGTTTATTTAACTAGTTATTTTGCTCCGCCAACACTTATCACTCTGCGACTTGGGGACCTCACTAACCGCGACCAAGAGTTAGTCTAATTAACTGGGGTGAAAGTAGTTTTAAAACTCTTACCTGTACTACATATGGTGCCAAAAGGTGGGTTCCTGTAAACCTTAAAAATTTCTCCTTACATGTCCACTTATTCCACTTTAGAATATCTGATTTGTTAACGTCAGTGTTCCAGGGTTCAATCCCAAATAGCGTTAAATAGAAAGGTAATTCGTTGTCTCTCACAAGACAAGTAGTGCCCTTGATCAGGGGTTTGAGAGAAATTGAAAAATGTTTGGAGCTAGTTAGTTCTGTGACATAAATAAAAAACACACATATTTCAGAGGCGATTCAGAACAACTTAGAAGCAACGATTAATGAGTTAAAGTGTTATTTAAGATGACAAGATGTTTTTTCTTGATAAAAGTGCTTATGTAACTGGTTTTGAATGTGGCTTTTGGCAGGCAGTGGCTCTCTTCTCAGTATGGCAGACTGTACAGACCTACTTGCACCCATGCTGCGACCGACAGTGTAATTAACGGTCATTAGAACACCTACTACACGGAGCGATACATAGTTGATAGTTAAACGTCCCAGTGCGATTAAGCTCTATATTCAATTCAATTCAATTCAATTCAATTCAATTCAATTTTATTTATATAGTGCTTTTAACATTGGTCATTGAACAAAAATTTGAAAAGAACATTTATGGAAGTGTGTATGTGTGAGAAAAATGTGTCTAGGTAATAATGAGATTGTCTCTGATGAGCAAGCCAAGAGTGAAGGCGACAGAGCCAAAGAAAAACTCCCTGAGATGGCAATAGGAAGAAACCTTGAGAGGAACCAAACTCAACAGGGAACCCATCCTCATTTGGG
>JAOVVA010000026.1:7145091-7163844 GCA_028565275.1 Leiocassis micropogon
CATTTAAGTGTGACAAACATGCAAAAGAATAAGAAATCAGGAAGGGGGCAAATAGTTTTTCACACCACTGTATATGAGGAGGCGTTCAAGTCAAACCAGGACTTTGATGAGATTTCTCCTGAATGAAGTGTAAGACTTCAAGCACAATACAGTGATGAGACTCTGAGCCGCAGTAAAACATTTAAGGTGGTTCGGAGCCCACTGCAGTCATTTCGGCGAACATTCAGTGAGTGGAGCGTCTGATCCTTAGAGAAAAAAAATCGACGGATAACCTGTCGCCAGCTTGCGGAAGAGACGATTAGTCCATGGGAACAGTACACAAGGACATTTCCACATGTTTGGGATTTTAAAGGAGTTCCTAGGAGACCAGTGTTTCAGATGTGAAGCAAGCAGACCAATCATGGCTCCTACTGTACGTACTGAAAAAAACTGTACTTTTTAGGTACCTGATGGTATCCAACACTGAAATAAGTGCATTGTTATTATGGATTGTGGACCAATGGATTATATAGAGAAATAAAGTTGAGAAATATAAAGTTCTGTATAGAGAAATAAAAACTGCTGAACCTCATGACTTAACATGCTCAGAAAGTGCAAGTGACATTTGACTTCACTTGGACAAAAGTATCTGATACAAATCCTATTTTATAAAAAAAAAAAATTCTGCCAAAATGCTGGCAACATAGTAAATATATATATATAGTATCAGTTGTTTACTCTCATGATCGCGGGGCTGACTGGGGGATGCGGCTTACTAGTCATCCAGCATCACTTGAGAATCACACTGTATATAACTAGCACAGGAAAGTATACAAATGTACAGATGTACTGGTGTATGTTTATCGATATATACCGTACCTATACACATAATGTACTAGAATGCAGTATACATACACCATATACTATACAGTAGCATTGCTGCAGCTCCCAGGTTTATCTACCCAGCTGAGTGGAATGTTTTCTTCCTCTGTCCATGTGGGTTTCCTTTGTGATCACAGTAGGCTCTGCCAAATTATCTCTAGGTGTGAATGTGTGTGTGTGTGTGTGTGTGTGTGTGTGTTTGTGTGTGTGTGCGCACCTTGGGACTGGGATCTCATTCAGGGTATATTTCTGCCTCATGCCCATAAAAACAATAGACAGAGGTTGTACTATTAAATGTTTACTTGCCAAAACATTATGTGTTGCTTTATTTACAATTAAGTTACAATTTTATTTCAAATCATGTTTCATCATGCAGAGTGACTTTATACGTCCAATTATGGCAAGTTTGGCCACTGTAGGTAGCTGTACTGTATGTTGGAGGTTTGCAGGAAATAAGCACAATCCTTGACTTATGTCTGTGGTCCTCTTTGTGGAAAGTTTTGTGGTTAGTTATTTAATACTGGACTGCAGTTTATTTAAAATGTGTTTGGTGAGGGTGGCACGGTTGCTTAGTGGTTAGCACTGCTGTCTTGCACCACCAGGGTTCAGGTTCGATTCCCGTCTTGGGTCTGTGTACATGGAGTTTGCATGTTCTCCCCGTGCTTGGTGGGCTTCCTCCAGATGCTCCGGTTTCCAAGACAAGCAGATGAGGGTAATTGGAATTCCCAAATTGCCCGTAGTGTATGAATGTGTGCTCTATGATTCAGAACCCCGCCTTGTGCCCTAAGTCGGCTGGGATAGGCTCCAGCCCCTCTGCAACCCTGAATGCAGGATAAGCCGGTATAGATGATGAGTGTTTGGTGAGGTTTAAAGCAAAAGAGGATAAATTGAATCAAATAAAGCCTCAGATTCATCTGTTGAGGGAAACAGAGAAAATCAGAAAGAGAGAGACAGAGGGAGTGACAGAAATAGTGGAACAGACGTACTATGTAAGCATTAGAAATCCTCCTGCACTGTTTGTTGACTGTTATTGACCCTACATAGAGATTAGCTTGTACAAACACTAATTACCACCATCACACACAGACAAACACACAAACAAACACAAGTGAACCAACATTTTTTTTCTTTTCTTTCTATCATCTGTTACCCGAGCACAAACACACCACACCCCAGTGATTTGTATCTATTACATGAAAGCCAAAGTTGAGGTTGTATGCTGAAAAAGTTTAGTTTTCCTTGATTTAAAAACTAACTGGTAAGGAAAACTGCTGTTTTCCTTAATTGGAAAACACAACGAAAATGTGTTAGAAAGTTTAGTTTAGCCATGTCAATGGAATGCTTACATCACTTGATAACATTCCCGGTAGGAATTTTTGGTTGTCAAGAAGTTGCGGTCACATTCATTTGGCAACGCTGCAACAACGTTGGTATTTGGTTGTTTTTGTAAGTTAGATTTACTTCAATGAAACAGCGACTTCAAAACAGTCGCGGCTTACTACTAGACCACTAGGGGGCATGCTGTTAATGCCTGTACTGAACAAGCGCCACAGACACAGACACAAAGTTTAGGCTTCAGCTCTTCAATAATCATCTCACTGTAATGAGCACTGTTGATTTTTCCTGATTAAACCTTTTTCCTTAGAATGCTGGCCCTTGAGAATCCCAGAGAAGCATCAAGCATCAATTTTCCAGATGATGGTTGACTTTTGAACTTGTTCTTGCCGATTGAAGATGTTTTCTTTTCAATACTCTGATGTTTATTCTCAAGCTAGTAGTGATGAATCCATGTCTCATCACTAGTAAGTATTCTCTTTAGGAAACCTTTACCCTCCATAAAGTTGTTGTTGGTCTTTTGGCTGCTGCCAGCAAGGGTTCGCCACAGTGGACAATCTGATCCGCACACAAGCTTGGCACAAGTTTTCACGCTGGATGCAATTCTTGGTGCAACCCTCCCATTTTATCCGGGGTTGGGACTAGCACTGCATCTGTCCAAATTTTGTTTGCAGATATCCAAGTGATTCTGTTTATGCTCCTCCATGATTTGTTTCGGCTCCAGATACATCCTCAGACCACAAAAAAACAGCAGACGTTTAAATGTAACCAGAGTGAGAATAATTTTTGACTCACCTTCGTGCACTCAGGCATTTGCAGAAAATACAAATTGCTTGCATCACCCGCAATGTACTTGCAAAACACTCCTGTTTACACTTTAGTGCTAGTGAATCAAATCGGAATGAAAATCGCAATGACTGCGAAAAATCAAATCAAATGGATAGTCTAACGGTGATTTACAGATTTAGCGAGCAAGGAGTCATATAAATCTTGCAGGACAAAGACTGTATACGGCATTCATTCATTTATTTATGAATTTATTCATTCATCTTAATTAACCGCCTGGTCAGGCTTATGTTGGATTAAATTAGCTCAAGTTTTGAAAACAAAACCAACTATTTTTGTCAATAAATTAAACCGAACATTTGTGTATACTTGAGACCAGTTATGAACTTGGGTGATGTAGTTGAGGTTGAGGAATTGTCAGAGCCAGAATTGACTCTCTCTGTTATAAAGATGAATACAAACACATGAATATTTTGTGCAGTAAATAGACAAAGATATGTGGGAAAACTCTTCAGTGGGACCATTTACATTTACATTTAGGCATTTGGCAGACGCTCTTATCCAGAGCGACTTACAATAAGTAATCCTCATACTGGGTTTCGAAGTTACTAACTAAGTACCATCAGTCAAACACTGTTGGGAAGGGCGGGCAGGGGTTGTTGTTAGTCTTTCGGCTGCTCTCGTCGAGGGGTCGCCACAGCGGACCATTGGATCCGTACAAAAACTTGGCACAGATTTTACGCTGGATGCCCTTCCTGACGCAATTCTCCCATTTTAGTGGCTGGGGTTTGGGCATTGGCTGGGAATCGAACCTGGGCCTTCTGCATGACAGTGGGATTTACCCAAATATTGAAGAAACAGATGGGTGCAGTGCAGGGTATGATAAGAGCTGAGAGTTAAGTGGTTGCTAAACTGTGTTTAGCTTTGTAGACAAGCATCAGTGTTTTCAATTTGATGCAGGCAGCTACAGGAATTGGGAGCGAAGAATTGGGATGGTGTGGGAGAACTTGGAAAGGTTGAAAATGAGATGTGGACCTACATTCTGGATCACCTGCAGAGGTCGAATGTTGGACAGAGGCAGATCTGCCAGGAGTAGGTTGCAGTACTTCAGTCTTGAAATAACAAGGGACTGAACAAGCACCTGAGTAGCCTGTGTAGAAAGAAATGGACGAATTCTTTTTTGATGTTGTAAAGAAGAGATCGACAAGAGCGAGTAAGGTTAGCAAGGTGTGGGGAAAATGGCAGTTGGTTGTCCAGAGTTACCACAATATTGTAGGCAGTGACTGAAGAAAGACCAACTAGAGTATGACCTGCTAAAAAAATGGCCTGGTTGCTTTAATTCTAAACAAGAATCACTTTATTACAGGCTTTCTATGAGAACTACTGTACAATAAACAGAATCCATTTAGCATTAATGTGTGATATGGTGGAACGGTACCATTATTGGTTCGATAATCCCATTTTGCTCTGTGTGTTATAAATGATCATAACATTGGCTTTAGCTTGTCATAGACCAGTGTTTGTTGTTTTAACGAATATACATATAACCATTGATTTTGCAGATTGTATACATTTGTGACCTTTGTTCACATCCGGTGCAAAAGAACATAGTTTCATATCTTGCCTTTTACAGATTTTATGGATTTCAAGGAGTCTCATGGGGCCTTGACTACTCTTAGCCCCAGGACCCACAATAATGTTTAAATTGCCTTAACACACACAAAAGCACAACAGACATAGAGTTCAGTGGTTCTACAGAACCTTTTTATTATTGATAATCTTTTTCTTTTGTTTCTGTTACTTATACATTTTCTTATACGCACTCACAGGTTTAAGTTGCTGAGTCAGGAGGAGGGTGAATACTTTAACGTGCCGGTCCCACCCGAGGGAGAAGAAGGAAATGAGGAGCTGAGACAGAAACTTGAGGTAAGGTGTCTTTGCGGGAGTGTATGTGCGTAGTTGTGGATTTATGTAGTGTGTATTTGTACATACAGTATATAGTATGTTGTGTTCAAATTAGCGCTAGGACATACTGTATACACACAACATATACACGTATACAACAATATGCAACAACATTGCCATTTTGTTTCATTCAGTTTTATTGAAAAGTAGGTTTCTTCTCACCAAACGCCTTAGTTAAGTTTACTGGATCTGGATCATGATGTGGCACAAGCACATATATTCACACACTCCGGGCAATTTGGAACCACCAGTTAGCCTACCATGCATGACTTTGGACTGTGGGAAGAAACCGTAATAACCGGAAGAAAAACCTACCAAGTATGGGGAAAACATACAAACTCCACACTCTAAGGCAGGACTCAAACCCTCAATCCTTGAGGTGCAATACCACAGTTCTCACCACTACGCCACCATTCCTCCACTGCTCAGATGTACTGTGTAATAAGATAAGGGTAAGGGCGTCTGCCAGATGCCATAACTGTAAATGAAACAGTTTGCTTTTATTGTCCACACCCAATTTCTGAGACAGATGAAGCCAGCCAGCATCATCTTTTTAAACTAATGGTCATATGATGTCGGAGGGCAGCATAGCACACTTAAAGGAAAGCACTATCTGCTTTTATTCACACACAGATGGCCATGATTGGCCTGTGGACATTATGTTTACACGTATGGGTAAAATAAATCAACCCTATGTCATGATAAATGATAAAGCCACACCATTGTGGCAAAGTAAGAGAAATCAACAACACAAGTGATGATCGGTCTAGCCTGGCCGATATTAGTGAACAGTCGAAGTTGAACGGTATCCCTGCAGGTTGTTCTACATAGTTAGCTATAGTATGAGAGATTAGCATACCGAAGCAAATATATTGCAGATGCTATATTTAGTGCTGAGTCATCTTTGCTTGGCTTAACAAGCTGGGCTTAGTACCTCACACATATTGCAGTGAAAACCACCGCAAAATTCAGAATGATAATCAGGTTGGAATGACAAGCCTTCCAACGAGCTATCAAGATAGGTGGCAATTGGAGTCCTTGGCACATGCCATCCACTGGAAGGGCTATAGTTAGCAACCAAGGTGAGGGAATGATGCGGTTGGTAGTACTGAAACATGTAGAGTGCCACACAATCTGTCAAGTGCCTTGTTCCCCTGCCATGTGCTGCTGTTTAGCATTTGTTTATTTTCTTTTCATGGGCATTGGCTCTGTTGTACTGCTAAAATGCAGTTGAAGCTTTGGTGATCCTTTTCGTTTCCACATAAAAAGGGAGAGCCAGGGTGGATATAGAGATTGCCTTTATCCCGTTGCTCTTCAGGTTGATCAATGCACAGTCAGTTTCAAAATTTTGAAACTTTGTCCGTGACATTGTCCAGGATGCATAAGGATAGTGTTGCCTTATTACAACGTACAGTATATATATATGTTAGACACTGCAATGTAGCAGATGACATACAGCGGCCTACAAGTGTTTGTGCAATCAGTTTATTAATGTAAGATTGATTACATTAATAAACCAAATATTTTCTTTTCTTTTTTCTTTTCTTTTCTAAAAAAAAAAAAAAAAATTTATTTAATTTTTTGTGAAGCTGCTTTGAGACAATGACCATTGTTAAAAGCGCTATATAAATAAAATTGAATTGAATTGAATTGAATAAACTAAGGTATATTTCATCATCCTGGCTCAGTCCCTACTCACTACCAACGAAAGTACTTTCTTGGCAATGCTGGCTCCAGAAGGCTTTTCCATTAAATGGTCCCTCCTCCTTTTCCAGCCAGAGAGTACTGGCTTCCTGTGCTGGCTGCATTTCTTTGCTGTAGGTCACTTCAGGTCACTTAGTGGCACCGATGAGTTGTGAAGGGGCTTGTACAGCTTGGCGAGACTGTGCCTTCTGGGGCTTCTGAAGCAAGCGGATGAACTTAGCCGGCTGTCAGATGTTAAGGCCCGAGCCAGAGCCACCTTACCTTACAAGAGGAAACTCATCTACAGAATCATTAAGTGAGAAGGAGAGGTGCCAGCGTGTAATCCCGTTCACTGCGACATTGCCCTCGATCACTTTTTTGACCCGGGATTTAGTGCTCTCTTAGATTAAGTAAGAAATCACAGAAAGTGTCCTGGTACTGTAGTACTCTGAACTGCACAAAGAAACTTTGTTAAATGACTTTCTTTCATGGACGATTCTAACTAAACCAAATGGAGGGTGAAGGAGAGAATCAGTGAACAAGTAGTGATGTTTTCACACACACACACACACACACACACACACACACACGCACGCACGCACACACACACAGAGATCCATCTGTCATTCTAAAACGTTCATGCTGAGATTGTTGAAAACAAGTAAACGCCTAAATGCTCACTTAAGGGGAGTGTGAGATCACACATCTTTGTGTGTGTGTGTGTTATTAGATACATCAAACTGAGGTTGTAGGAAGTTCATCTTTTGTGTATGTGTTTGCATTACAGAGAGCTAAAATAGCTTCCGTGGCTAAGAAGACAGACTCATCTGTATCCAAGATGGACAATAATGGAAACAGAGACCGGATGAAGCTTTCTGACTTCAACTTCCTTATGGTGCTTGGAAAAGGGAGCTTTGGGAAGGTCGCTATTTCATCTCTTGACCCGTGTCTGTCTGTCTTTGTTGGTCAGTTTGTCTATCTGCCTGTCCCTTCCTGTGTCTATGCCCCTTACTTTCTGGCTCCCTTACTCTCTTCTTCTTAATCTCTCTCTCCATGTCTCCCTGTCTCTCTCTCTTCCCCCTCCCTCCACCTCTCACTCTTTGGATGCCTCCCCCACTTTCTCTATCTCCCTCTGAATCTCTCTCCTCTCCCTCCGTCTCTGGCGTCTTCCTAGCTGTCTCGCTTCTCTTTTCGGTCTTTTTTTTCCTGTAAAAGCTCTGCTTTTCCACTCTCTCACTCTCTCCATGTCTCTACCTGTGTCATATGTCTCTCTTCTTTTTATTTCTCCATTCTACCCTCTCCTCCTGTTTTTTTTCTGTCTGACTGTCTGCATTTATTCTGCTCCTCCCGAAGAGTTCTTACACGTCCCTATGCAAGTCATATCTACTGTTTTGGAAGTCTGCCATTTTGTAGTCATGCCCTAATGCCACGATGGTCTGCCGAAGATTAAAGTCTAAATGATGCACTAAGTAGGCACAGAATACCCATAGTGTTGAGGATGGTATATGATATATAGAGTGAACATAGTAAAATTAATGTAGGTTTAGTAAATAGTGAGTTACAAGTATGAATAAAATTAACAAATGATAGAGACAGAAAGAAAGAGACATATAGATAGATAGATAGATAGATAGATAGATAGATAGATAGATATATAGATAGATAGATAGATAGGAGAATGGTGTATGTAGGGGTGTGGGGTCTTCCGTTTCAATAGCTGGCAGTTGCCATGGGAACAGGCATATTGAGTGCTGCTGGAAGGCAGAGTATTTTGTGTGCGTGTGTGCGTGCTTTTGTGTGTGTGTGTGTAACAGATGTTTTTTCCGAATTTCTCAATTACAGAGAAAATGTTTCTGAATCGCCTCACTGCTACCGTTCTGTCTTTCTCTATTCCACACTGTTTTTCTTTATTTCATTCTGTTCTTCTCTCGTCCATCCTGTCCGTCTCTATTCTCTTTCTCTCCATTCTATCATTTCTCTATATTAAATTTCTGTCCCTCTCTCTCTTTTTTTCTTTCCCATCTATACCGGCTGGCTCTGTTTATGACCGTTTGTCTTCCTTTTTTCTCCTCACAAATACAAACAAGATAAAAATGTCAGAAATGATCAATTGGACGGACTGGAATTTTTTTTTTAACCATCTTTTCTTTTGAATATGTTTATGGCAGTTAATAAGATAAGATTTCTGTCATAGTTTTAGGGAAAGAATAAGCTGGTTAAATACAAAGCAATTTTTCATTTTAAGATTATTGGGGAGGGGAAATAATAATAATATTAATAATAATAATAATAATAATAATAAATATAGTTGCAAGCAACGATAATGGGCCCAAACACCCTGGCCATGGCCTCCCGGGAGCACCGCACAATCTGTGTGTTATTTGAGTGTGTTAAGACCTCGAAAAAGCCATCGCCACATGGTTGCACCGCACAACTTGCACATGTCACATATTATACAGGACTAATGTCAGTTTGAGCCCTAAATATTTGTTGAGTCTGTTAGTGTGTGTGTGTGTGTGTGTGTGTGCGCGCGTGTGTGTGATAACATTTGTAATGTGTGTGTGTGCATGTGTGTGATGTATGAGTGTGTTTGTGTGTGTGTGCATGAGTGTGTGTGTGTGTGTGTGTGTGTGTGTGTGTGTGTGTGTGTGTGTGTGAGATGTGTTTGTGTGTGTGTGTTAACATTTGTGATGTGTACGTGTATTCAATAGGCCACAGATGCTGGAAGAAAAGCATTGCACTATGATGTTACTCAATGTGATGTCACTCAATGTGATGTCACTGAACGTGTCACTAAATATAATATCACTCAATATAATGCCACACAGAGCAAGTTATTAAGCATTTTTCAGTGTAAGTTTAAGACTCCGCAATATTGCGTCCTTAATGTCTTTAGATCACATCAGCCCGGTTTGGTGACGATCGTATAAATTCCCTTAGAGGAGAATATCAAAATGCATCGGGTGCATTTCTGTGAACAACCCAAAATAAAAGTGCGAAAGTTGTTCGGCTCAACGAGCTCTAAATGTGTACCGAGTTTCGTGTGCCTACGTGAAAGTGTGTATGAGCTATCCAGCAAAATCTCGTGTGGGGGGGCCCCTGGGGGGCCCCAGGCCACGCAACTCTCAGGCATCCTAATGGCAGCAGATTCCAACCTGTCTGCCATTTTCATGAGTTTTTGAGCATGTTAAAAAAAAAGCCCAAAAGGGTGGGGAAAAAAAATCCTTAGGAAAAACAAGAGGGTCCTGCGCACCCTATAGCTCTTGGGCCCTAACTTATAATAATAATAATAATAATAATAATAATAATAATAATATAGTTGTATGGAGCCATATATGGAATATTGCAGTGGGGGCCGAGCCACCTCTCCCGGGTATCGTCGTTCACAGACTTATGTGTTTCTTTTAAACATTTGCACCATTCGCTTGTTTAACTGCAGATAAAGTCTCATCACTGTACTGTGCTTGAAGTCTTTTGTAAATGTCAATCCGTTTTACACCTTCACTCATGAGAAATTTAATCAAAGTCCTGGTTTGATTTGAATGTAAAATATAACAAAGTCATGTATCAAGTAGTGGTAAGAGGATCAGGTACACACAACCAGTAAGGCATGACAAGCAATATTGCACACCTTCTTTTTTTTTTAAATCATCCTACCTACACGATTCATTCAATCAGAGAGTGAACATGCTGTCTCACAGTAGTCCTGTGCCAGTAATTGGCATATTGGCACAAACAGGTAGTTCAGCTAATTTGTAATGCCTCCAGAAAAGCAAAAATGATCTGCTCGTAGAAGCCAGTCAACTTGCTGTCCAGGATGATTCATGGGTACAGCCTGAATGCACTGGAATACCAATGTCCAAATCTACAGCTGTATGATTTTGCACTGTGGAGTTGTTTATAGTCCATTCTGACAATAGTTAAACCCTAGTTTTACCTTCATTTGCACCCCACTTTGGTCTTTGGCATCACCCCCTAAGACCAGGAAGGGTGGTGCAAACCCTGACCAGAAAAGGTAGAGTAAACCATAATTCTCTCATCATTTTGAATGTATGCATCACTGTGTCCTCTGAGTGTGTTCTTCCCATGTGATCTGTGAGCTTACAGAGACTCATGATTGGCTACCATTACTCTGATTGATAGGGCAGAGGGAATATTTCAGTCTCTCCAATTTTAGAGAGCACAGCCAGTTTAGCTCTGTTGACTTCCAGCCAAGAAACTAGGCATTATCAATAATGTACATAATACAGGGTCTCCATGGCTGCCATGCCTGTCCATTCATTCTCTGGTCCATTCATTCTCTGATCAATCTGTTTCTGTTCCATTGGGATAAAGGGTATATGTGTTTACTGACTCACATTCTGTGTATTCTCTTCCTACACTGCCTGGCCAAAAAGTCACACATACTTGTACTAATATTTTCTGTGAATACCTTTAGCTTTGAGTATGAAGTCCATTTCATGTGTGAAAAGCATTCCTCATTCTCTCAGAACCACTCTCACTTTCACAATCTGAGTCCTGGAATATGTCCATGCCATCAGGGAAGAACTCCATACAGTAGATGTGTAAACCGGTCATTTGGTACATTCAGGTTGTCATCTGCCTACATTTTATTGCCACATAATGTTGTTAAGCATAGACCTGACCGATCATAACCGGATCATAACAATGCCTCCAGAAGCTTGTACGTACAATAGGCACTGGGGACGCTTCATGCTCTGATGTACCCATCACTATGGAACAGGACAAATTTGGACTCATCAGACCACATGACCTTTGTCCATGAATCTTTAATCTTTAGAGGTCTAACCTTTAGTTTTTCTTAAGGCCACACAGCTGTTTAGTCCCAATCCCTTGATTTCTCTTAACATTGTGTGTGTGTAAATGCTCGTACTTTCACTTTTAAAAATAGCAGTGACTTCTACTGTTTGTTTTTTACAATTTGATTTCACCAAACGTTTAATGATCTCCATTCACAATCAAAAATATATTTCTTCCTCTAAGGTGATGGTTCATCACTATCCTTCCAGATTTTAATAATGCCTTGGACAGTCTTTAACCCAATTCCAATCATTTTAATGTTTTTGTTTGCTTGATGCAGGCCAATAATATAATTTAACCATTCTGAAACTTTTGACCATTCTGAACGCCTTTTTTGGCCAGGCAGTTTATATATTAAACTGCCTGCCATCAGTGGCGGGGTAGCTCAGTGGTTACGGCATTAGACAGCTAATTGGAAGGACCCAGGTTCAAACCCTACCACCACCAAGTTGTCACTGGTGGGCCCTATAGCAAGGCCCTTAAACCCTCAACTGCTCAGTCTGTCAAATGCCATAATGTAATATACCGTAGTAGATAACAGCTGCTTGCACGCTATTTGCTATTCCTTATATTGTCCACGCTTGTTGTTATTGTGTACATCTACTCTGCACACTGTAGCCACTTTCTCCATCTTTCTGTCTCTCTTTTCTAGGTAATGTTGGCTGAGACAAAGGGAACAGATGAATTATTTGCTGTAAAGATTCTGAAGAAGGACGTGGTGATTCAGGATGATGATGTGGAATGTACCATGGTGGAGAAGAGAGTGTTGGCACTTTCGGGAAAACCTCCTTTCCTTACACAGCTGCATTCCTGCTTCCAGACCATGGTATACTGTTTATATACACACACACAAACACACATATACACACATGTTCTGTCTCTAAAATGTCTTCTTGTGTGTTCTTATTACTGTAGGAGATGAGTATAGACAAACAATTCTAAATTACACACACATACAGTACATGCACACACAGACTCCTCTGTATGCCATGACACTTTGCAGTTATAGCATCATCACCTAAAACACACATGAACATACACACATGCACACACTCACAGTGGAAATAACAGAAAGGGAGGCCAACATGTCAGACAAATCTTTGGGTGCAGTGGAGCAGCAGTGCATCCGACAGCATGCTGAACAGACACACACACATACACCCACAGAGAGAAAGAGAGAGACAGAGCGAGAGACTGAAAAGCAATATTATATATGTATATTTTCATTAACTGCTTTATCTTGGTCAGAGTTGCAATCCAAAGATAAGAGCACAAGGTGCAAGGCAGGCACCTACCCTAACTGTGACCTCAGTCTATTGCAGCATACATTGCACACACGCACATACATACACACACATAGATTCCATTTAGTGTAAGCAATCCACTAACCACTTTTTGTAGCCAGCATCATATCATTCTGTTCCATCCCAGTCCTTTTTTTTTGCTCACAGATTCAAATTTTTCCATATTCATTCACAACACCTTTCGAATTTATCCCAACCCTTCGGTCCCTTACGCCTCCCAACCGTCATGTAATTCCAGGTTTTCAGTTCCCCCGCTGAGCCTCAGCTGCTTTCAGTGGTTCTCCTTGATAGTCGAGTTTTTTCCTTTCCTTCCTCTGGCGCCTCAGGCTTTCTCATGAGGGTTTAAGGAACTGTCGTCTCTATGATCTCTCTCTCTCTGGAAGAAATTTGTTATGGAAGCCCTATTAAAGTCATTTTTATGTCTCTATTGTGTGTGTGTGTGTGTTTATAGGACCGGCTATACTTTGTAATGGAATACATTAATGGAGGTGACCTGATGTACCAGATTCAGCAGGTTGGAAAGTTCAAGGAGCCGCATGCCGTGTGAGTTACTGGCACTGTGTTCTACACTACACTCTCACTTTTTTGCTTATAGCTTTCCCATCCATCCACCGTCCAAATCACTTATCCTGTGTAGCGTCACAGGAAACTTAGGGCACAAGCCAGGGTACACTGACAGCGCTAATCACTCATCCAGCGTTTCACCCTGTCTAAGTGCTATTAAGAAACTGAAATTGTTGATTTATACCTCCAGAGTTGGGGGCTTAAATCTCACCTCCTCTTTGTGTGCATGTGCTTGTACTTTTTGCGTTTCTTCAAGGTAGTCCGGTTTCCTCCCATGGCCCAAACACATTAGCAGGCTAGACTAATTGTTGTTCGCAAATTAACTGTAGTGTATGAATTGATGAGTGAGTGTGTGTGTTTGTGCCCTGTAATGGGTTGAAACCCCAGCCAGGGTGTACCCTGCCTTGTGCCCCAAGTTTCCTGGGATCAGCTCCCTGCCACACTATATAGGCCAAGCGGTATAGTCAGTGGATGGATGATGATGATGATGATGATGATTATTATTTTGTAGCTTGAGTTCATAGTTTAATTGTGTACAAATTTTATGTGGAGACAGCATTAGACTTTTGGATTTGAGGCTTGCTTACTTTGATATGCAGACCTGTGCACACCAAAAGATATACAATGGTGTATAGAGCTGATGGATTTATCCTGACGCTGCTAGAAAGTGTTTGGACCTGCGTAATAATTTTCAGGTCTTCATCTAGATCTCATGTTTTAGCACTAACTTTCCTGAAAGAAAGAAGGACACAACGTTATCTCAGACTGATGGTCGTCTGTGGAGTCATCAGGATTCAAACTCTTCCAAACGATAGAGCAAATCTGTCCAAAGCAAGGAAATTTCAAGGATGAAGTGATCCATGGAAGAATGGCATGCACCTACTGCGCTTGTTAATATTCAACAGCACAGTGATTGCTTCCTGTTGGTATGCCGTTTGCGTGCTAGTAGGGTGTTAGTATTTCGTATTTCTTAGTATTACCGCTAACAGATGCTTGGGAATGGCTGAGTGCCACTGCAAAAGAGGACAGAGACACCAAGGACAGAGACACAACAGGAGCAAGAGAAGTGAGACAGGCAGACAAAAGACAACTAAAAGGAGCGTATATTATACTGTAGCATTATCGGGAATTGTAAGTCAAAATGCTGTGATCGTTTAAAACAGTATAAATCATGCGTCCTTAAGACGTGCAGCTGGGGCAGAACTCATTTAAGTAATTTGATCGCTTAGAAAGAAGTCGCGCTAATGGCCATGAAAATATAAAAATAATTGTTTAAATAATTGCCTGCTTTGATACAGTACTTCTCCTTCCACTTCACTTTCTGAGTGGCGCATTTCTGCCGAGTACTCTGGTCCTTTTTGTATCCAAATTTGTTCATTTGTTCAACCCTAATATTTTTTTAAGCAACAGACATATGTTCTCCTTTCACTTCTATCCAAAACCCTAGAACTTGAAGTGCTCACTTAACTGTCTTCATATTCTTATATTAAAGGACCTCTGGGATAACAACCAGAGAAAGCTAGAAACAAGCCTTTGTGGAGATTGTCTTAATTAGGAGGTGCTGCAGGTTTCCACAAAGACATCGACTGTCCTCTTCCTTCTCTACCTGTTGGTTAGTTCATTTCTGTAAGATCCTGATTTCTACTCATTAGCTACACTTTGACTAGGATCTAGAAAATCAATTCTGCCACATAGCATGGAGGATGTCATAATAATCACTTCACATTTTAACAGCGAACGACTTCCATCACAGTTGTTCACTACCAAACTACTGACCTCAGTGATCACTAATTATAACACTGCTCACAGCTTTCCTTCTATGGTTTCTTTACCTGCCCATAAGTAATGTTACTATGGTAAACTGTAGTACCTTCCATACTTTAGACATTGCCATGATAAGCACCATAGATATTTATAAAGAACCATTGTAAGTGCTATGGCACGTCAGTGGGTTCTGTGGTAGTATTACGTTGTGTACCACTGTACTTTGTTGAATACCATGGTTACCTGGATGGTAAACCTGCCCAAAGAAAACTTAACTATGGTAATCTATAGTATATACCATAATACTGTATATCATAGTAAAACTGTGGCACTTCAGACATTACTGTGATAGGCAACATAGCACTTTATAGAGTACTATTGTACGTATTATGGCACTTTAGTTGGTTCTGTGGTAATATTACAGTGTGCACCAGTGTGTACTTTATTGAATACTATGATAGGCACGGTGGCACTTCACTGGGTATTATTGTGTGTACCACAGTACTTTACTGAATACCATAGTAAGCACTGCGGCACTTCATTGGGTACTGCGGTAGTACCATGGTGTGTACCACTGTACATTATTGAATACCATGGTTACTGGGATGGTAAACCTACCCGTAGGGAATTTTTAGTATGGTAAACTATTGTACATACTATTATATACCATAGTATATCTGCGGCACTTCAGACATTACCATGATAGGCAACCATATCACTTTATAAAGTACCATTGTATATAGTATGGCACTTTAGTGCTGTGGTAGTATTACGGTATGAATCACTGTACGTTATTAAATATCAGAGGAGGCACTGTGGCACTTCAGTTGGTACTATGGTAGTACCAAGGTGTGTACCACTGTACTCTGGTAAATACCATATGGCACTGGTAATATGGTACTGTATGTTTGTACTGTACATGCTGTACCATATACTACTGGTATGGTATAATACAGGCAGCACCATAATATTGTTTGCGAAAATTAAGAATTTTCACATAAACTATGGTATTTAATTATTTATATTATGTTACAGCCATCCAGTGGTGCCATGCTATATACTGTAAATATTACTATTATGGTGCATAAACATGTGTAACATATTTTGACTGTCCATAATACCATACTACACTACATGGTATACTGTACCTATATACCATACTGTAGTACGTAGTACCCTAGTGTGGTTCATGTACTATATCAGAAAATGAGTACCAAGGTACTGTCAAGAATGCAAAGGTACCTATACTGTACCATGGTAAAATTTCTTATGGCTACCTAAGTTTCATGCATGCTTGTAAAGTACAGTAAGCACTGGCTGCTTTGGTGTGTAAAAAGTATTGTACTGTAGATAGCAAAAAGAGAAGACAGGGTTAAGCATGAGAATTAAAAGACTCACAGTTGAGACACCCCTGTGTTTTAATCAATCTCTGCCCTGTGCCATAAACAGCACTAAAGTCTACAGTTACAGTACATGTAAGCTCTGAATACTCATGCGCTCAGTTTCTGTATTAACTCAACTCACTGTACTTTCTACTTTCTCTGCATCTCTTTGTGTTTGATTTCTCTCTATTCCTCTATCTTGTTGTCTCTCTCTTTTTATTCTGTTGCAGCTCACGCTCTTCCGTGCTTCTCTTCATCAGTGTCTTTCTGACATTTCTTCACAGTCTTGCTTTTGAATTTGGGTAGAAAATGAAACTAATAAAAGGACAAAGAATGAGAGAATAGATATACTCAGACCCCTATAGTGCTGCTCTTACTGCCACTGCAGAACGACCTTCAGTTAATGAGGACATGCACATACTCACAGAGACACACTCACACACACACGCACACACACACACACACACACACACACACACACACACACACACACACACACACACACACACACACACACACACAAACTGATCTCTCAAGCTCAGTTTCTGTCTTAACATTTGATTTTAATTTCTGAAAGCCGAATAAACACAGACTATGATATTTGTTTTAATACACCAATAACTTTAACATTATTATTCAGTCAGTACATTGCAATTTGGGTTTGACGGATGTGGCCAGACTCCTGTATAACCAAAATAAAGCATGCTAAATATAGATTCCTTGTATTTATTCTATATATATATTTATTTATTTATTTGTATATTAATGCATATTCTAAAGAAAAATATGCTTTGGTAAACAACTAAAAAAAGACATATATCCTGAAATATCTATGTATATTATGTACTATATCTATATCTGAAATATATCCAGAATCAATCTGTATTTGATTTATATCGTTTATGTACACACATGTGTTGTTAAAATCAGACAGTTATTTACAGTGTATTAAATGACGTACCTGAGAGCTCTAGACCATGTAATTAAACACACAAAAGTTATTTTACCTTTACCTTTACTTTATTTTAACTTGAATGCTCCTTAATGAAAAGTTTATGACTTTGCACCATAATCAGACTTTCAATCAGTGGCGGCTGGTGCAAATTTTTTTTGGGGAGGTCGATCTGGTCCAAACTCTTTTCCTGGTCGATCTGGTCACAAGCCAGGCGCACAGTGCTTCGCCCCAAGGATGGTTTGAAAAAATAAATTAGAGCTCAGCCTCAAATCACATGCTTTTCAAAAATGTACGTGCCTACACAGACACTCGTTTGTCCTGCGCCCTGTGTACATGAACACAAATAAACGTTATACAGTTTAGATTTTTCTTTTTAATTGTAAATAAATTAAATGACTAAATGACTTTATTTCATTATTAAAAGAAATAATTATTATGTTAAATAATTACATGTTAAAGTAGCATTCTTCTCTGCCTAACTTTAAGGGGGCGGCACCCCTGCACACAAAATTATGCATATCAGTGTTCATAACTAAGACTATACACAGGCTTGAGTATTAGTCAAAAGTTAAGTACGAATTAAGCACATTTGCCAGAAACATGCATGTTGTGAAGTTCTGTGCAAATTCTTTAGAGAAGCATGTATTTTATGCTTGATATTTTTTAATTCGGAAAACTCTTGGTAAACATTTGTCACACTGAGCCACATTGCCATTTCATCCACGAACAACTGATTGAATGCAGCAAGAAATTATACAACTCGACTGGAAGGCAGTAGAAACCGGTAAGGACAGTGCTGTCTCCCTTGACTTGTTCAAACAAAGCCTGGTGAGGACAAGGATAATGTAGGACGCAGGAAGAACTTAATAAGGGCGTTGACCAGTTAACAGCAGGTGGAACTTAGGGACTTCATTGATGTACTACATGCAAGGAAAGACTGGATGGGGGTCTGACTGAGTTGCCATGGTAGATCCATGGTAGGTTAATGTCATGGTAGAAGACCTCATAAAGTTCATATTACACTCTTCTGGTGCTTACCACGTTTATGGCACACACGTAGCAGGTTATCAGTGTGTCTATGCCATGTTTTTAGAATCTAGCAGAAGTACTAGATCCAATTCCTCACACCACCATCAGTGATGAAAAGCACTGCACATGGCGCGGTATTCATTCCAATCTACCAGATGCAGTGACAACATAGTAAAAGCATGATGAGTGTAAGTGTGTGGTGCGATCTGATCGGACGCAGTAATAACATTCAATTCAATTCAATTAAATTTTATTTGTATAGCGCTTTTAGCAATTGTCATTGCCGCAAAGCAGCTTTACACAA
>JAOVVA010000026.1:7173770-7185064 GCA_028565275.1 Leiocassis micropogon
TAGATCCAGAGAATCGTGGCTGAATAAATACAGTACTGAATAAATAAATACTGAATAAATACTTTTTGCCCCACTATATATATAAAGAGTGGTTTTATATTAATAATTTGTTGTAGACGACCTTGTGAGAAAAAATGGAGTTTATGGCATTTTGCTGTGACACTGTTCAGTTATTTGTTTAAAATGCATAACAGAGAGGTGGACGAGATACCACAGACTAAAGTTTTTAAAGCCAGTGGAGGAAATGCATCGGGACTATGGCTTGGGATCAGGGCAGGTCTGTGTATATTTTAATGGAAATGCTTTCAGCTCCAGTGTGTTAAAGCCATATCACCCCACTGTGCTCTGTTTACACCAGTTATGGATGTGATGTAGAATGAACGTCCAAACCATGTTGCAAAAAAGCTCACTGGAAGTGGTCTAGGTGACGAATGACTCATAAGGTCTGAAGCGTGGAACTATTTTATGGTGTATAATATAATTACAAGAGTTCATGTGTGACTCCAGATAGTTTGTGAAAGGCAGTCAGTCTTTAATGGTAATTATAATGGAGGCAATGTCTGTGGCTTGTCCCCCGTATCCGAGAACAAATCATGGACAAACATAAGATTCGTTAGTAAAGTAGTGAGTAATGGCTGGCTCCTCTGAGATTTCTTATGTTTCAGACCAATGTACTGCCGCAAATCGAAGACAAAGTTGTTACCTTTGTATAAATTGGAAAAGCATTCTGTTGGAAGTTTTCTACCACTAATATATCTGTTTCTGCTGACGTCTTTTAATAACGTAAACACTTAAGGTAAAGGGTCATCGTTGCCTGCGTGAACAACAACAAAATGCTCCACAATATTCTTCACTCATACAGTATATTTAGCACATGCACAACAGAAACACAAGGAACCTTAATGCAAGCCAAACATTTAAGTCAACAGTCAACACTCAATGCAGATTTGTGTCTTCTTGTTTAAAATGCTTGTGATTCCTATGCACAATTATCATCATCATCTATTTTGAAGGCAGCAAAACAGTTTCTCCAACAACTTAGATAAAGATAGGGGGTGGTTAGCCACTAAAGTATTTATCCTGTCACTTCTGTGTGTCTCTGAAGCATCCACAGCTGGGGTTAGGAGTAACAAGAAATGCACACCAGGCTCCTTGTATGAAGCTTGATACTATATTTCAGGAGTGACACATCACATTGGTGCTCACGCTAAAACCCTAAGAGCATGCTTAATTTTTTCCATTAAAAAAATAAATGTACAACAACAACTTAAGTAAAACAAAAGGTAAAGGTGGTTTAATCAAATGTGGCATGCGACGTAACATAATAAACAGCGTGAGAAAAACAGATATTCAGCCTTTTTCTTTCTTTTTTTTTCCAATGAGTATCACTGTAAAAAAATCCACAAAAATCACAAAAACTTTTCTTTGACTTTAACTTCCCATTGCACAACATTTTAGATCTGTGCCTCTTCATAACACTCAGAACCAACAATGAGTTCATGATTTTTCAGATGTTGCACAAAAGCATTTAAAAACTAATGCAAACTGTTAGAGATTGATACAAACATTTGCATACCTGTATATTGCACCAACACTTTCCTCTTATTAAACAATTATCATATGAAGTAGCTCTACTGAGAGCTGAGTTTCTCCCTGACTCACATTGGCATTTTTGTGAGGGCCATGAACTAACACTATTATGTTAAGCACATCTATCCTGTAAGCTAATTACACTCATGCGTCAACCATATTAGTTTTTGCTTTATAATGATGACATAATTCATTTATGCGACATTGCTTCTAGACTGAGGTAATACAGAAGAACTCATAATGTACAGTATGTTCTTACCTTTTTTGTCTTTGTTCTCAATCAAAGTCTTTCTGAATAATGCTGTACAGTATGTATGTAGTAGGTCGGTTTATTTGGGATTGGTTTTAACACAATAAAGGCATTTCTTAAGCATTTTGATGATTGAATGACGTTTAATCCGTGTGATTCATAGATGCATCATAAGATGCTTCTATGCACAAAACATACTTACATAATTTTATATTCAATTAAAATAGTAGTTCTTTAGGGCAAGGTGTAGTGGTTAGCACTGTCGCCTTGCACCTCCAGAGTCTGGGTTTCCTTCTATAGTCCAAAGACCTGTAGATTGGGTTAATTGTTGTTCCCTAAATTGCCTCTAGTGTGTAAATGAGTCAGTGTGTGTATGTGTGTGCTCTGCGATGGATTGGCACCCTGTCCATGATGTACCCTGCCTCGTACCCTAAGTCTCCTGGGATAGGCTCCAGGCCCCCCGCGACCCTGAATACAGGATAAAGCGGTATAGACCATAAGTGAGACTGTTTCAGTGGCTCAGGTGGTTGTTGACTGTAGGGTAGGGTGGAGCCCCACCACCACTATTGGGCTGTTGTGTAAGGCTCTTTACCCTATGGCGATATAAAATACTCACTGGAGATGCAGGGCCAGAGAAATTAGTGGGTTGTGGCAGAAAGAGCATCCAATGGAAAACCTGTGCCAAAATTTTCCGACAGAATTACCTAGTGAGGCAAGGTCGAAAATTAGAAAAAAACAAAACAACTTATTAATTAAAAAAAAACAAAAAAAACACCAACAATCAGCAGGATTGTTTCATAAAAAATAGCACTGTATTATATTTGTGCTACACAAAACTGGAGCTGTATTGCATTAAACTCTTTATTACTCATTCTCTAGAACGCTTATCCTGTACAGGGTCCCAGGCAACTCGGGCACTAGGTAAGGTACTGTACACCCTAGATGGGCTGTCAATTTATTGCAGGCAACAAAGGCTCACACTCACCCACTATGGGCAATTTGGAAACCCCAATTAGCTCTTTCTGCATGTCTTTGGACAATGGGAGGAAACCGGAGTACCAGTGGAAACCCACCAAGCATGAGGAGAACCTGCAAACTCCACAAACACACACACACACACACACTCACACACACACACACACACACATACATACCCGAGGTGGGAATTGAACCATTGACCCTGGAGGTAAAAAGCCACTGTGCTAGCCACTGAGCCACCCTACATTAAACAACAGTCTACAAAAGACTAAGGGCTCAATAAAGTGGTCCATACTGTATCTTCAGAAACCTAAAACTGACAGAGAACTAACACAACAGTTAATTGTCCTTAGGCTTAAAGTGGCCCGGATTAGCCAAAGCTGAAATAACTTAGGCTAACACTGTGTAAGTGTCTTAACTCAGTTAACACTGGAACAAATTAGTCTAAATCACTTCAAGGGAGGAGTCCCATTTACTGTAGCTAAAACTGAAACAACTGAAAAGAAGTATAACAAAACCTGCTGAGCACATCTGAAAACTGTTAAAGAATGACTGGCATGATAAAAGTTTTACAATCCTGAATAGTAGTGCATTGCTATCTATCTCAGTGTATGTACTGTATCTCTGGTTCAACATGCTGATTATCTAAAGCTGTAAGTTTTGTTTTCCTGAACCTGCATTTCTTTTATATTGTGCTCTTATCTGCTTCAATGGAGTTAATGAGTGGACATTTTTTTCCCTAGCCTCTTCCGTCCTTTTAATGCACAGCAGATTTTAATCTGTATTGTACTGTACGTCCAGGTTGTCTTACAATTGATATCTGCATATGTGTGTGTTAGATCATCGCGTATCAGCCGTATGGGAAGTCGGTAGACTGGTGGGCCTTCGGGGTGCTGCTGTATGAAATGCTAGCTGGACAGGTACAACTGACACGCACTCTCCGACTTAACCGTACTCATCTATTACTGAATATATTATGATTACTATTATCCCTTTACCTCTCTTTGTTTCCCAGCCCCCGTTTGACGGAGAAGATGAGGATGAGCTGTTCCAGTCCATCATGGAGCATCATGTATCATATCCTAAATCAATGTCTAAGGAGGCAGTGGCCATCTGTAAAGGAGTGCGTAACCCATTTGGGCTTTTCTTTACCTTTTCTAAATCATTTCTTGGACCTTGGGACTGTAGCACTGGGGATCAGTGGCAGCTGATAATATGATGATATGATAATAGCTAAGGCAGATGTTTAATAGTATGTAATAAGCAAGAATCAATTATATTCTTGTGTACAGTGGTGGCCAAAAGTATTAAGATAAAAATTCAATGTTTTAATGATTTTCTCAAATAGTTAAAAACGAGGATGATCAAGATAATAAGAATAATTTGTTATTTTAAGCAGTTAAATTGCCCCACAGCAATCAGTCCTTTATTCTTCAAAGCCTACTGGATCCAGATATATTGGCATAGAGCTGTATTGGAATGGAGTTCAATTCAGTTAAATTTTATTTATATAGCGCTTTTAACAATGGTTATTGTCACAAAACTGCCTTACAGAATCAAACAGAAAATAAGAGAAACATGTCTAAATGATTAGATAGTCCCTGATGAGCAAGCCGAGGGCGGCAGTAGCAAGGAAACTCTTCCTGTCAGTAGGAAGAAACCTTGAAAGGAACCAGTCTCAACAGGGAATCCGTCCTCATTTGGGTGGTAACTGATAGCAGGGATTGATTAGTGGTCATACTGTGTGTTAGGGGGCTAAAAGTTCCATATAACAGGAGAGGTGTTTAAGTTAAAATGAAGGCTTTGGTACAATAGTAACTGGTAACTGTTCATAGGAAGGACATACAGAATGTCAAAAGGACATCTGCAGTACTCTGTTGTCACTCGCTCAATTAATGCATGTTTAATTGCTCTCCGAATATACATGTACAAATGACGGTTTCTTGATTGCTACTGCTTTCTTCACCATTGTCCAACAGTTTTCTATTGGGTTTGGGTTTACAATTTTAACATACTGTATTTAGTTTTTCACTAGTTTTTTAGTTACTTAGGACAACACTTGCCTAACCAGGTAGGCTAGAATTAATTAGTGACATCACCTGTTTTGTGCACATGGAGAACTGTAATATACATGGCATATGGTATCTTAATACTTTTAGCCACAACTGTATATTGTTGTTCTTGTGTAAATAAATCAAAATGCCAGCCATAATGATTTGCATCGTGTTATCAAAATCATCTTTAGGCTCACTATATTTTTGTGTAAATCAAACCATAGCAGTAAGGTATGTTATTATGTTAAATTATGTATGTATCTCTTTATATATGTATTTGTCTGTATATGTGTGTGTAGTTGATGACGAAGCACCCTGGAAAGCGTCTAGGGTGTGGCCCAGAGGGAGAGAGAGACATCCGAGAGCATAGTTTCTTCCGTTACATGGATTGGGAGAAGCTTGAGAGCAAAGAGGTTCAACCACCATTTAAACCCAAAGCTGTAAGTCTCACTCACACACACACACACACACACACACACACACATACACAAATATATATGCATAATATACTGTATATTCATATACAAATACGCATATATTTGCGGTTATTGATAAATGAACTGCTTATATATATATGAGCATTACTACTTCAGGAGATCAGCAAGAAATCCAATGGCTAGACCTTGTCTATAAGCACAACAAGACAATGCGGAACAAGGCTAACATTTAGTTTAGTGATGTTTATTTATACTCATTGGATAGAATAATAGACTAGGATCAAGGATGAGGCTTTTTGTGTAGCTAGCTAAACTGATAGCAAGTGTATCCATCAGTAGTCCACTACTACACAATGAGATGATAAAATGACATGGAGATAACTTTGAATGAATGGGCCAAACACAATGTTGCAAATGCAAATACCTCAAAACAGCGTAATTCTAACCTTTATGTGGAGTGTTTATGCCGATTAACATCTATTCGCACCACATCCGGGCTCTCTTAGGTTTATAACAGGGTTTAGAATTTACAGTAGATCAGAGATTGGGATGGACACAACAGCTTCCTACACACAACATCTCTTAGTGTTGTAATGTTAACTTCTTTCAGAAATATTACAATGAGGTGCATCTTAGCTCCCAAATTCCGGTACTCTAATATATTTTTTTGGTGTTGTATATACGCATTTCTGGACAAGCTTCAATATCATGTTCAATTCAATAAATGTAACTCGATTTTGTTCGTATAGTGTTTTTAACAATGATTTACAGTTTAATTATGGAAATAAGCTAGAGGAATGTGAATAGAAGAAATCTGTATAAATTATATAGTATATCAGTTTGTCCTTGATGAGTAAGCCGCTGGCGGCAAGGAAAAACTCCCTCAGATGACAATAGAGAGAAACCTTAAGAGGAACCAGACTCAACAGGGAAGCCATCGTCATTTGGGTGATATCAGAAGGATATAGCAGAAATCGATTCGTGGTCATACTGTGTGCCATGAAGTGGAAAGTTCAGTATAATGGAGAGTTCCCTTGTGGTCCAGTAGTAAGCACACAGTTCTCTCACTGCAGCGACCATCTGAGTTTTAGGCCTGCTCAGACCATCATTTTGGTATTAATTTAGGCTTTTTCGACATTGTGTTAGGTGCCTTCATTTAGCGCTATCCCCTTAGTCATGTAGTCAACGTTGTTCTGACGTCATTTCAAAGTAGATCTAACTCTCAAAGACTACCTAAGAATTATGTTATCCCAACATCCGTAACGTTGGCAAATTAATGTCACCACAACATTTTGACAAGCAATAATTCCTACTGAGTTGTCTCTGATCACTCTGATTCTGTAATGGTACACAGTTTCTAGTTAGTAACCTAGTGAAGCGGTGTAAGGGTGAATTTATTGATTTAAAGCACTTATAATGCTGATGAGGATGAGGGTGTCCGCCAAACACTATAAATGGAAATGGAAATATTATTGACGTAAGCGAATGAGCCAGGATGCAGTTGCCTAAACTGTTTTTGCCGGGTTTTTTTTTTTGTTGTTTTTTGCTTTTTGTCCAGTAATGAGTCAGTGCACATGTTTGATTTGAGATGTCAAGGTATAGAAGTTATAATGCCCAACTAAGAATAAACTCACAAACAATCCACTGCTATACTATAAGTGTGCAGAGCAACAGATGCCTTTGTATTTCAGTAACGTGACACTATGTGTGGTAGGTGGATCCAGAAATAAGTGTAGGTTTAAGTGACCTAATCAACTGTCATGTCTACACACACAAATACAATTGCCTAGAGTTATGTGCATAACATCATACAGCCATACTGTACACACAACTATTATACAAACATGCCCAAATCTGTCTTTCTCTCCTTCCTCCTTTCTGTCCCTCCATCTCTGCTTCTACCTCTTCTTCTGTCTTTCTGCCTGTCTTGCCTTCTCTCGGGTATTTGTCTGATTAGCCTGTCTTCTAGCTGTTTCTCAGTCAACACATTGGGTTCTTTCATCGACACAAACTTAAAAATTGACTCTTCAACTTGGAAAAGTCAGGACTAATTACGAGTGTTTAGTAAAACATCCCTTTTTTTATTTTCCTTTCCTTTTTCTATTTTCTTACTTCTCCGTTATACTTCTTAACACTTTATCCCAGTGTGCAGGTGGTTTGTTTGAGATACGAGGAAAAATCCAGCGTTTTTCTCGGGTGGGCTGTGAGACTGAGATAGCAGTGTGTGTGTGTGTGTGTGTATGCGCGTGTGTGCGTGCAGAGCTGTGAATGGCTGTAGTTCTGCTTTGTGCGTAAAGCAATGTGTCCAGCTATAAGCACGAACAACAGTACTCATGCTAATTACAGCGTGCAGTTAGGAAAGACAGAAGAAAAGGTGAACAGACTGATAAAATGACTGACAGGAAAACAAAGAATGACAGGCAGGATTATTTGACACAAAGCCAGACAGCATATGTCTATGCTACTGTAGCCTGCTAGCTAATCAAATGCTAGTTAATAATAGTCTGAAGTAGAGTAATGCACAAATGGTAGCTACAGTGTTCTGAAATAATGAAGCCATATTACATGCATGGAGGGTTTTTTTTCATTGCACCTAGCTTTTAATATAATGAAATATTTTGCAAATCATGGTAACAAATGATACGTGACGTAGCAATGGCATATTCCATAGTGTTAGCAGTGATTTAGCACTGAGTGCTAATGCTGTGTTTACTGTATATGATTGAGTGCTAGCAGAGAGTGAATTATTCTAGAATACTAATGAATATGTAATAATTGTGATTAATATGCCTATTTCCTTATTATTATAATATGAGATGGAAGTAAATATAATCAGGGATAGACAGATAGATAGGACGAGTGTTCAAGTCAAACCGGGACTTTTGAGTGTGTCAAATAACAGAACAGAGTAATAATGAGTAAAAACTCCCTTTATTTCTCTATATAATCCCCTGCTACGCTAATGCACTTCTCCCAGCATTTCACTAGTGTTTGGATACCGTTAAGATAGAAACTGTTTTTAGTTCGGGAGGGGGCATGATCGGACTGCCTGCTTCACAGCTAAAGCGCTAGCCTCCCAGGAATTCCTTTGATGGTCCAAACATGTGGAAATGGCTTGGACCTACTGTAGGTCAGGACTTGAATATGGGACCACAATAACTCCCAGCCGAGGTCCTGTAATGTACAAGCGATGTTCTTAAATGATTGTGTGTACAATTCCCACAGACGCAAATTCATGACAATTATCTATCGATTTTCCTTATAGAAGGACTACTCTAAGCCACCTCGGCCGGAAACGTCATTCAGGGACCTTGTTTAAAACATCTGTACCATTCAAGTGCTTTTCTGCTGCTAAGAGTCTCATCAACATACTATGCTTGACAGTTTCCTGGTTTGACTTAAACACAGTCATTAATAGATGCTGAAAAAGGAGAATACATATACAGGCATGTAGCAAGACTTAACAAAAAGAAAAAAGAAAGACCCATTTGACAGAAAGATACAGCTGGTGATGCATTAGACAGAAAGACAGACAGAAGAGAGCAGTCAAATAGCAAAAGGATAGACTCGGACAGATCATAAGAGAATCTGACAGTTACTCCAACTGACAACAGAGACAGGTGAAAGCCATTTTCATGGGAAGCTCTCTCATGTGTCAGTGAATGTTTGTGTTGTGTTCATGTCACGCATGTGCCGATACTACATCACATCACAATAAATGCTTATTCATGTCTAAGACTGTGACGAGCTGCCTATTGAGGTTTTGAGGCTGTGTTGTTTGTCACTGAACTAGCTGACTAACCTGACTGCTTAATTTCCAAGAGAAATTTTTATTCTTTTGGTAGATTCGGGCAAGGGAAGAAACCTGCAACAAAAAAAAAAAAAACTCATTAAAAAAATCGGCGACCAGGGTAAATTATCTTCAGCTCCAGTCATTTGGAGAATAATGACAGCACGAACACAGGAATCTCCTTATTAATGCGTTCCTTTAGCCCGAGGATGGTAACCCACACGTCTCAGCCGTAATGTGCAATTGATTGTCTATGAGTCAGCCTAATACCACGGAACTCCGATGCAGGGGGAAATTAAGCTCTCTGTTTATCGAATGCTTTTGAGAGATCATGATTTTGTCTTGCTGCTTTAAAATCGATCACAAAAGAATTTCCTGAATTTCCAGGTAGTTCTGCTCACGATCCTCACCTCTGTTACAAGAACATTGAATGTGTTAGAGGTCCAGACTGGCTGCAGGATCAATAGATAGTTCATTACTCCTTTTATACTGTACATTGGGATATACAGTATATACTGTATTTTTTAAAGTGTTCCCTGGTCACTTTATTAGGAAAACCGGTTCACCTGCTTGTTCATGCAGCTTAGTCATGTGGTAGCAGACCAGTGCATAAAATCATGCAGATAAGTCAAAAACTTCAGTTAATGCTCACATCAAATGGGGAAAAAAAAGCGTGATTGTTGGTTCCAGACGGGATGATCTAAGTATTTCAGAAACTGTTCCTGGGATTTTTATGCAAAGTAGTCTCAAGTGTTTATACAGTATAATATAGTGCAAAAAACAGTACTTGGTTAATCCGAGGGTACTCTGAGCTCACGGAAACTGGACACTTCTAGATTTTAAATACATTGATATTTTTTCAATCTTTGACTGCAACTTAAAGTGAAACTGTGCCGTAGATTCATGTTCTTGGCTCAAAGACGTGGAACCCTGTACTCTTGTAGTTTGTCTTCCTTAAAGTGAGAGATTATTTTATGTCACTAAACAGATTAAATTGAGAATATTAAGATGAAATAACACTTAAATATCCATAGGAGGATCCGAGCACCAAATAAGGCTCATTTTCTCCCTCAGAACCATTTCGTGAATGTCACGAGCAGGGGTGCCGCAAAGGAGGGGTAAATAAGGATGATTCCAGAGGCCTTGGAGTGATAGGGGGACCTTAAAAATGCTATGACAATTAAGAAAGGTTTGGCTTTGTCAAGGTTCAAAAATGCTTGAACCAGCCCGTCTGGAATCAACAACCGTTCCACAGTCACAAGTCCATGAAATCATATCACCCAATAGTAGAACCGAAGCTCTTGACCTCCACCTGCATATGAATGTTTCTCGTATGCATGTCATGTACACAGTGCAGTTTCAATTCATATGTCCTTTAAATACTGGGTTGCCAAACTGTATTGTGTCCTTCAAACGGTAGTCTAACTCTCATTTTACCTGTAAAGAAAAGGGCATCGAAATAGAGGATGAATATGTGGTATAAATGTTCAATTAATTTTAAATAGTGCTGTAAGATGAGAAATTCTTGCTATTAGCATTAAAGAATAGATAAAAATGCTGGAGGATCAAAGTGTAGAACTTGACATAAATGTGGACAGTGAAAATGGTCAAAACGCAGAAATAAGCAAAAACAAACATATATCCCACAGGTCGTACTAGAAACTACTAAACAAATGGCCCTGATAATTGAACTTCAAGTGTGGCAAACCTGATTAGGGGCATTCAAGTAAAACCTGTGTACCTCTGTACAATCCCCTGCTACACATCTGCACTTATCTCCACTAGTGCTTGGATGCCATACCAAGGTACTGTAGGACATTTTCTCAGTACGCCGGAGCCATGATCGGACTGCCTGCTTCATATCTAAAACCATGGGCTTGGGATGACAGATGCGTCTCTTCTGCAAGATGGTAAAAAGTTAAGTGTCGATTTTCAATGATCGGACGTTAACCTCGCTAAATGTTCATGGGAATGGGTGGGCTTTAGGCGACATCTGCCGAGATCGACGTTGATGGACGTACAGACTTCTTTAAAACACTTGAACCGTTCATATATTTTACTGTGGCTAAGTGTCTTATCATCGTACTATACTTGACGTTGTCTGTAAAAGTCACTCAGTTTTATGCCTTCATTCACAAGTCAATAACAAGCCCCGGTTTGATTTGAACACCCCTCGTATTTTCTTTATGAACCAC
>JAOVVA010000026.1:7190374-7201525 GCA_028565275.1 Leiocassis micropogon
GATAATTACTGCACTGATTAATATAGTTCAGCAGGCAACAAGTTATTCAACCCTAACTGATGCATTGAGTAGCTTCTGTCAGAGGACAGGTCCTGTGGTCGCGGCAAAGATCTTACTCTGTTTTAGAGGCATCAAATTATTGGCCTGCATCAAGCACAGAAAACATTTAAGGAGATTTTTTAAAAACTATTAAAATTGTTAAGAGCATTTTCACATGCACAATGTGAAGAGAACTCGAGGGGTTGGGACTAAACAGCTGTGTAGCCTTTAAAAAAACAATTATCAGTGAGGCTAATTGGAAAAATAGGCCTTAATTTGAGAGAGCATGAAGAATGGACTGGAGCTTTGGAAAAAGGTCATGTGATCTGATGAGTCCAGATTTACTCTGTTCCAGAGTTATGGGGCATCAGGGTAAGAAGAGAGGCGGATGAAGTGATGCACCCATCATGCCTATTGCGTACCGTACAAGGCTCTAGAGGCAGTGTTATAATCTGGGGTTGCTACTTTTGGTCACAGCTAGCTTCAGCTAAGTCAGTTGACTTCCTTGAATATACTGAATGAATAGGTTTTTCCATCAAAGGATTTTTTCTTCCGATAGCATGGGCATATAACTATTATATAATTATATTATATAACTATTTGACAATGCATGGATTCATCAGGCTTTAATTGTGAGACATTATTTTCACAAATGGATTGGACAGGCGTTAACACCACTGAGAATCTTTGGGATGTGTTGGAGAAGACTTTACACAGCTGTTCGATTCTTTCATCATCAATACAAGATCTTGTATGAAGAAATGTTGTGACATTGCATAAGAAACTATGCCACAGCCGTAATCAAAGCAAAAGGTGGCCCAATAAAATATTATAATGTGCAACTTTTTTGGGGGCTGGGCAGTGTATACTGTAATCTTACATTAACAGCTCATTATAAACAGGAAATTACACAGAATAAACAAAATGATTAATTTACTTTATTAAGACAACTTAAAGGACCTTTTTGCTTCCTTTTTGCTAACTTTAAATATCTACATTATTATCTTTTTTATTTTCCTATTCAAATTTTCCACAGTCTAAACAAGTTTGGTTTTCTAAAATCAGTTCAACATTATCAATGCCTGATATTTTGTACATTAAAAGAAGCTGCTAAGCCTAGATGGAGAAAGGAATGACAGATAGCTAGATTTCTACAGGACAAATAAAAAATATATATATGCAAATAACCAAACTGTACTCTGTGCTAACAGTTTATGATTAAGTGATTCTAACTGGTTCTTATATAAACTACCAGTCAAAAGTTTTGACACACCTTCTAATTAAAATTATCTTTCCTGATTTTTATTTCTTTCTACATTGTAAAAAATGCATCTAAATTATACAATAATCTCCTTTGAACAGATGATATTGAGATATGTCTGCTACTTACAGTATGCTCTGTAAAGCCTTCATAACGCCTCTAACCTGAGGTGCAGTTTGTAATTGATCCTTTTTGAGGCTGGTAACTCTAAATGAACACTCTCTTCTGCAGCGGAGGTAAGTTTTGGTTTTGCTTTCCTGGGATTGTCTTCATGAGAGCCAGTTTCATCAGGGTGCTTGATGTTTTTTTTAAAATGCACTTGACACAATACTGTTTTTGCAAGAACGGTTCCAGAACAGCTGACTTTCATGTCTTAAAATAACAACTGTTTTAGTTGTTACTTACAGTAATTACCTGATGCCGTATGTGTTATTTCACAGCTTTAATTTAGCCAGGATTGTTCTAGAATGTAAAAATAAATCACAAAACAAAAAAAACATTAAATTAGATGTGTGTCGAAATTTTGACTGGTACTGTATGCATACCTACTCCTTCGTCTATATGTTGTCATACAGAGAGAGTGACCAGTCCTGGACAGATATTCCTGTAGCTTTAATTTTGCTGCAGGACTCTAGGCAGTCTATTTGATAAGTTTTCTTTTTGTCCTTTCATCAATTTTAGTGATAGATTTTTATTTGACGTTCACAGAAACACAGAATTCAGCAGAATCACAAAAACTTATCAGGGGTATGTGAACCTTTTATATCCCCTGTAGAAATACAACAAACTACAGTAGGATGTACGGTAGTGTTATTGGAAACATAGAAAGTTCATCAGCAAATCTGTGTATAATTCATTTATTGTTGTGATTATTGGGTCGGTTGTGTTTAATTATGTATTTATTATTATTATTATTATTATTATTATTATTATTATTATTATTATTATTTACTGAAAGAGAATTTTTATCCCATTTAAGGCAGCCAAAAATGTAACCTATGGAACTACAATTAAACCCACCTGAAAGCAGGGTTAATCAGCTGCACAGGCTTTCAGTGGTGTGGCTTTTACACATGTAGTATTAACACTGTTGAAAATGGAAAGGAGGATGGAACGCATTTTCATTGTTCAAGTGGTTTCCTCTTTTTTTTCCCTTTTACTAAATGAATAATACACAGATTTCAACATCCCATTGTTGATTATTTACCTATCACAGCTTGCCCTGTTGTGTTTTATTCAATCCAGACAGGTACTGTATTGTTTATTCATTAAATACTGTACATGCTAATAATCCCTTAATACTTTATATTGTACATCAGCATTTAATTGTTAGCACACAATTTGCTACAGGCTATTAGCTTAGTTTTAAGATTAAATAATAATAATAATGATGATGATAAAATAAACGAGATTGCAATATTTCTTCTAAAGTCCTTATGCAGAATATATAGCCAAATGTTAAATGGGTTAAATGAGCACAGCAGGTCAATCAGGGCTGTGACATCAAATCCTGCGTATAAACTTTTGACCAGCGCGAGCTTGGACTTGCCTAAGGTCACATTCTCACTCTCCTAGAAATTGTAGCAATTTGTTGATGAGTCAACCAACTCCTGCGCCACAAATAATAAAACCCACACTAAAACCCCCACAAACAATGACAACTTCTGAATTCATTTTTATTCCAAACTTCACATTCCTAATCCAACTATACACATCCTACAGATCGTGTCACGATATCGCTATAAAGACAACATCTTTATAATCAGCTGTTCTTTAAAGCAAAACTGTTACTGTTTGGAGAAAGCGTTCCCAGTGGTCTAAACTGTAGACTTTGTGTTATGTGTTAAAATAAGCATCAGCTCTGGACTGACTACATCTAATAGCCAGATCATGAACTGGCTTGGTTCACAGAAAGGTCAGATGACAGAAAAAATAGATTGCATATTACATACTGTACCTAACCCAGGAGACCGGCTTATAGCTCGAAAAAGTGAGTCAGTGAGGGTTTGATAAAATAGACAGTGCCTTGTCCACACAAACTAGTCTGATATAAACATAACAAATGCTTCATAACACATGTTTTGCCTAAGCTTTCAGCTAATTAACTGAGTGTTATGGACTATTTGATTTTAATATGATTTGGCTTCAATAAGATAATTCACCAAATCTCCACTTTGAGAAGTTTATTTATCCAGTAAGTACTGAAAATGAAGATTAGAGGGGATTAAATGAGAGCTATTATACACAATTGCCTTTCCAGTCATTTTTAGACTTTCAGATGGGTATCCAGTGTGTGTGCAAGTATAAAAATTAGAGAGAGAAAATCATTCCTTGCTTGTTGTCCTTTTTCTATCTTCTTTTGTCTGAAGTTTAAAAAAGCCTATTAGATTTCCCCCCTAATGTGACCTCATATTGTAAGAAGATAATCTTCCCTGGCTTATTGTTATGCTCTGCAGTTCTCAGGTGGGGCGTGGCTCAGCAGTAGCTCATTTACATAGACACTGAATTGTCGCTTTTGCAGGAGGAGTGAAACGGATGTGGTTTGAGGTATAAAAAAGAGGGAAATGAAAAATGAGGGGGATTTTGAGGGAGCTCTGACACCAGTGTTAACTTGTTAAAGAAATTTAAATAAAACACAATTATTTATATTCCCGCCAACCTTTTATATGTTTTGTGTAGGATTTTAACATTGACATATGAAAGAAGTATCACTCAAAAGTATGCATTAAAATGCTGAATGAGCCAATCTGGAATGATTGGTGTATGTTATTTGAGTTCTCATTAAGTGGCCCACTGGAAGCTGCACCCTTTTCCCCTTTCTCACATTTAGCAGGAAGTCTTTCATCTACTCTCTCGTCTCGTCTGAGTATTCTTGCTTGAATGATGCAACACCCTAGCTTTCTGAGCAGCTAAATGAGTTGGGTTCATTAAGGTTCCATAAAATATGAATTTAAAAAGAAAAACAGCAAAAAAAAAGTATTATGTAGTGTCATATTTAATATGTTACAAATAACTGTAATAATAATGGTTAATGAAGTAATTAAAACACTGGTTCTTTCTTATCCCAAAACCCTCTATTAACCCTCTATAAACCCTATATAAACCAAAGATATTATAGTTTTTTTATCCTCTTATGCATTACTAACTTAAGTACTCGTCAATGATGGGAAAAGAGTTGTGAGAAATAGTTAAAAGGGTTAAAGCTAAAAATAAGCTGATCAGCTTTATTGGTATCAGTGATATTATTATTGTAAGTCAAAGCCCACGTACATGTCTGCCTGTCTTTCTGTACAGCAGAACTCTCCGCCTAAGTAAAGAAATAACATTTTGTAAGGTTGAGTATCTTATGCCTTGTTTACGCTAAGTTGCACTTCTATTCATCGTCAGCCAAATACACTCCCTATATGGTAATCAGGGAGTGAATGACAGGTGAGAAATCACAAAAAAAAGGGTTAAAAGAGAGGTTTTGTCTTAAAATGACTCCAGTGCTTTAAGATGCACCTACTGTTTACCACCAGCGCTTTTATACTGACTCCAGCGCTTTTATTTTATTGATAAAAATATTAACTAATCCCAGTAAAAATATTCAGCCTAACTTTTCTAATTTATATCTTTTGGTGCTGGTGTTCGCTTACATTGAGGAAGTAGCTTATTTTAAAGTAGATTATTAAATCTAGCACATACTGTAACTGTTTATAACATCCCTTTTATTAAACATTTTGCTTTTACTTATGATGCAGGCAGACATCTACAGTAAGTACAGTACTGCAAAAGTTTCAAAACATTCTGTCCAGGCAGTTTTATGTTATAAAATGATGTTGTAATAGATATTTTAGGGGGCAGGTGGGAAATCCGTGCCAACTTTTTTCATAAAAAATAAACATACTTTAATCTGTCCATTCATCTTTGAAATTTTAGTTTTTAGAGTGTACTTTTCCTTTTTTCAGAATAAGCCATGCTATGTCGTGCATTTGTTTCTGTTTTTCGAGGATGTTGGCAGCTTGTAGGTGCATCACAGTTGTTTCATACTCTGTCTATATATACTATATATACTCTGTCTATCGCACACCTCTTATACGGTAAACTATCGCCTTGATTTGCTCTGTTCACTGATGCGTATACCCATGCCCACCTCAAGTGCTAAATTGGTAAAAACAGCACTGGATGCTGTGACATAATCTGGCACATAACTGCTCATAACTTCACTTTTACTCAAATTTTTGTATTAATTTATGGCGCAGGTTGAACTTTAGGCAAATACCCAAGTACTGCCAAAGGTTAATTAAATTCTGTCTGGCCAGTTTTGCGTGATCCTGTGACAAATTCTGGCAGGACAGACATACAAACATTCACAAAATTCGCTGGTCCTGCAATGTGAAATGTAAACATATAATTGAAAGAGCGAGTTCTGACCAATTTACAGACAAAACCTTTCTTTTATTTCTATGGATTGCTCTTCTGGTTTGGCAGGTGTAATTTTTAAATAGCAAAGATAGTTCAGTTTTAACCACTAACAGTGGCTTACATTGTCAAAAATATCTTATTACAAAATGGTGGCAAATTAGCAGTGACGCTAAGCAATTAGCAGTGACGCTAAGTGACGCTAAGCAAACAGAAAACAGCTAGATAAATAACTGTAAAAAAAATAAATAATTGGTTCATTAATTAAGCTAGTTTTCCTGTGTCTATTAGATAGCTATGTAAAACTAGAGAGGTACACGTTCCTAGGGAAGTTACCATAGCAGGGAATGCAACTGTGAGCACCTTCTGTTTCAATGGGGAGTACCTTCACCATAATATGTCAATTTGGCAAATTTGGGCACCTCTTGAGCCCCAGGGGTACAACTTATACCCTCTTGTGGGGTATGTTTTGACAAAGCTCGCACACCTCTTGAAATGTGGTAAATTTGATATTTCTACAAAATTCTTGCTCTGAGCTAGAATCCATCAAATTTGGTCTTAATGTTAATTCTATTGAATTTTTTGAGTGGTAAATTGTCCCCAAGGAAAAATAATAACATGCCTGCAAGATAATACAAGTGATAAGACAACCACCACTAATAAGGTTAGTTTCTGAGGAAAATTAATTGCTGAGGAAGAATACAAGCCAGCTTCCTAACTAGCCAGCTAAGGTAATGCTGCTAGTAACAACTAGATATAAATGCTGTTTAATGGTTCTGTGACAAAAAAAATACCATTCCTTCTGCCCATAAAAGCAGAAGCTGCTAAACATGGTCACTGACGTTGCTTATGTTGAAGACAAAATAAGGTGGCTACTATATTAATACGTATGTCTTTATTTTATTAATAACTCATTTTAGAACACATTAAATAAATGGAATGAATGCATGAATTATTAACTATAAGACAATTTAGCATAACCTTAAATAATTAGCTTCAAACTGTAGGTGCTTTTTATCATTTATTTTTTTCATGTGGCAAAATATTTTACAAAAAAAACCAAATGCAACATATGCAGTGCTGGACAAAAGCTTTAAGACAACATACAGTACAACATATGTCGTGTATTATATGTCAATATGTCAATAACCTTATGTATTCCCTCATTAAAATTTTTTTAGGCTGTGTTGTAAGCAACTAATGCACTGCTGCAACTCACTTCATCAGAAGTGAATCTTGGGGGCTGCTTTTAGGGGACCAAACAGGTTAAGACATGATGGAGCAAGATCAGGATGTTTAAGTGTTGACAGTGTGGGTAGAAGTTTGGAAGATGAAATGAAAGATCACAACGCTCTTGGATAGCAGTCCTCTGCATTTAATCCGAAGTTTAGGATTCGGCTAATCACTGTTGATTTTTAAATCTTTTTCCTGATAATGTTCCAATACTGGCCCTTGAGAATCCACAAAAACTGTAAGCATCAAATTTTCTAGCTGATGGTTGACTTTTAAACATTTTCTTGGTCAGCGATTAAGGATGTTTTTTGTTTCAAACTCTGCCATTTACTCTCAGGCATGTAGTGATGAATCCATGTCTCGTCATCAGTAATGATTTGCTTGAAGAAACTTTCACCTTCCTTAGAGTGCCGGTCCAAATTTTGTTGCAGATATCCAAAAACTTTCTCGGTCTTTGACAAATAACGGCACCAGGTACATCTTTAGACCACAAAAAAAAAAAAAATAATAAATCACTGCACACTGATCTTCTTCCGTGCAAATCACAAGTAGGAGCATTCATTTTTGCTCACACCGTCGTTACAAATGAATTAATGTAACGTATACACACCTGCACTTCAGTGACTGAGAAGACAGTAGCCTTGAACGTAAAGCAGTGATAAAACAGTGCAGCCAACAGATGTTTTAATATAACCAGTGGTGGATAATTTTTTGACTCATCTCATATTATAGATTTTATACATTAAATATATTTTATATTATACATTATATTTTTTTATGCAAGGAAATAGCTATACAACAAAGAGTATTTAATATGAAGTCGTTTATTCTTCAAAACCTGCTGGATCCAGCAGGGCATAGAGTCAAAACGACATCTGCAGTACTTTGGTGTCACTTGCTTAATCCATGCCTGGTTGATTGCTTCCTGAAGAAAGTTGTACTTCACTTGAGAATTCCTAGCTTCAATCATTTTTGTACAGAGGTGGACACTCAGTCTTCAGAAAGTAAAAGTCCTGCCACGTATTTGTTTCATACATTAATTAAAACCAGCTGATTCTAATACATTCTAATGTAGGAAGAACTAATTAATCACGTCATGTATTTAGTGCATGGGAGAACTACTGTATGTGAAAAACGTAATTGCCCTGTTGAATCAAGAAATCACTTAAATAGAACCTGTTTGACAAAGTCAAGCACATTTAAAGATTTCAAAGCAACATTAAATGTATCAATCTGGAGAGGGTTTACAAAGCCATTTCTTAAGGCTTCCAAGAGAAAACTTGGACCAGTGGTGAACCTTCCCAGCAGTGGCCAGCCTACCAAAATTCTCCAGCAGCTCATAAAAGAATCCAAAACAACATCTTAAGAATTGCAGGCCTCACTTGCCTCAGTTAAGGCCAGTGCTGATAAAATAAACACAGAATTCATAAAAAGAACATCATTGAACAACAGTCAAACATGGTGGTAGTAGTTTAATGGGCTGGGGCTGCTTTGTAGCTTAAGGACCTGGACGACTTGCCATAACTGATGGAACCATTAATTCTGCATTCAACCAGGAAATCCTGAGGGAGAATGTCCATCCATCAGTTTGTGACCTCAAGTTCAAGCATACTTGGGTTATGCAGCAGGACAATGATTTGAAATACACCATCATATGGTTTCAGAACATATTAGGTAAACTGGTTAAAAACTTTCCACAATAAGAATAAACATACTATTGCACCTCGCCACCTTGAGATGAATATAAATGAAAAAGAGCTAAAAAAAAAAAAAAAAAAGAGCTCATACAGATGAAAAAGAGCTTAAAAAAACGCTAGATGCTATGACATAAACTCATAACTTGGTTTAACTTGGCACAGGTTTAACTTGAGGTAGATACCTACTTACTGTCAAAAATCTCGTTGGACAGACAGTTTTCGGGTCCTTCAATGTATGAAACATTGGAGTTCTGACCAATGTACAGAGAAAACCTTTCTTTTATTTATAGTGATGAAAATGCAATTGCAACCATTGGCATTTGTAACTAGTATCACATGTAACACTTTTTACATCATTCGAATGCTGTAGTGGAGATGAACATAGAACTTCTCACTCTTCGATCCTGATAGGATCCTGAAATTAATAAACGCAAATTCGGAAGATAAACCTATAGACAGATCACTTAAATTCGATGAGCGTTTCATGTGCCAATGATTTTGCATTTTTCTTTAGTTTAAACCCGCCAGAGGGCCATCGATAAAAATTTCTCAATTTGTTAAAGTTTCTTAATTCACATCCATCTGTTTCTTAGATAAATATATTTTATTTCAGAGTATTTAAAATGAGGTCATGTAAAATGTAGGGTGTTCAGAAACTTTTGACTGGCAATGAAGATGAAGTGATAAAGCATATAATGCATATGAGCATGGAACAACTGTTATAAAGATGTTGATTGTAAATATTTCTGCTAATCCTTCACAGTTCACAGTGTTACGCAATGGAAAGCTAATCTGGTAGTGAATGTTCATTCAGTTCTGTCTTTAAACTTATTTATCTACAGGGTGTGTGTGTTTGTGTGACAGTGTTGTGTGTGTGTGTGCATGCTGTAGCTTCCTGATTCATTAATTCATTCATTTTGAATTTTGCTGCTTATCAGCAGAGAACAGATTTGCAGCTCTTCAGCTCCTAATTCGGCTTTATCCTCAAAACCTTGTCGCCTCAGTGGAGGCACAAATTAAAGATTCACTTGAACCCCTTAGCATTGCTCATGTCAAACTAACCCGCCAGGAAAGCAAATAAAAATGCCTAGTATTTGTAAATTTGATGCATGAAGTTGTGCAAGATGTTAGTGCCATCCCCTCCATCTCTTATTTCTACTTCACAGCTGTGACACACACACACACACACAAACACACACACACTCACACACATACACACACATACACCTGCCATCAAGAGGAGTTCGGAGCATAAAGGTAATTTACGGCTCATTTACCATAAGAATTTTTGTGTTGATTCACACTGAGATGAAGAGTTTGATTGGGGTGAATAAACAAAATTATTTCAGTTGTGTTATTTAAAAACCATAATTATGTTAATGTTGGAATTTAAATCAGAATCTAATTTCACAAATGAATATGTATATGTTATTTAAAGGTCCGATATTTGGGTATATCTTTAACAACAGGGTCACCCCTTTTACAAGATCTCACATCTCCCTACAAAATCTATTGAACAATTTACAGTGGAACCTTGGATTACGAGCATAGTTTGTTACGGAAGCCGGCTCGTATTGCAAAACACTCGTAAACCAAATTAAATTTTCCCATAAGAAATAATGGAAACTCAAATTATTCGTTCCACAGCCCCAAAAAATAAATACATAAAAGAAATTAACACAAAATATTAAGTAAAAATAAAACAAATTAACCTGCACTTTACCTTTAAAAAAAAGTTAAAATAAATCCCGACAGATAAGTGTTTCCGTTTGTGTGCACAGGCGCTGTGTATGTGTGTGTGTGTGTGTGTGTGAATCTAAAGTAAGCTCCCCTCGCCCCCGTCTTGTCTTACACAGACCCTTCCTCCACTCTTTTCACACACAATGGAAACACTGTTTTATCGGAAAAATAAACAAGAAATCACCTCTAATGACACTCGATTGAGCGGAATCACTGCTGTAAAGTAAAAATAAAACAAATTAACCTGCACTTTACCTTTGAAAAGAATTGCGACAGAGCAGTGTTTCTGTGTAGCAGAGAGAAAGAATGTGTGTGTGTGTGTCTGTGAAGGCGAAAGTAGGAGGGGTCATTGGACACCGTGCCACACACACACACAGCAGGCAAAGAGCAGGCTAATCCTTGAGCAGAGAGAGAAAATGGATTTTTAACCTCTCTAATGAGACTTTCTTTGGCTTTATACGTGCCACACGTGTGTTTATAATAAACAGTACATTCGCGCTGTACACACACGCATACAGACACAAAATAAAATATGTTTTAAACACACACACACACACACACACACACACGTGTTCACAGTGTTATTGTAAACAGTACACACGTGCACGGATGTTGATTATATCAGTAAGAGACGCACACTAAGACCCAGCAGGGGAGACGATTTCCCACAATCTCGCAGCGCAAGAGAGAGAAAAACCGTTGACTCAGTTGTGATCACGTGACGCTCGGCGTCAAAACAAGAAGCGCATGCGTGATACATGATACTCGGTACTCGTAAAC
>JAOVVA010000026.1:7206250-7218211 GCA_028565275.1 Leiocassis micropogon
ATTTGACCATTAATTTTGTGACATTATAGGGGAAGCTGAGCTTCCCTTGCAGTCTTAAAGAAATCGCCACTGCAACACAGTAAGTATGCAGTATGCCTGTCACTACTGGCTCAATTGGTCTTAATTTGAAGTGCAATGGATTTTTTCTTTCCCATTTGCTCAGTCATTATTTTTGGATCAAAATACAAGCAATATATTCATAAAAATGTATTTGTTTTATTTCTCAGAATATAACCAAACTAGTAGTCTGAACTAGTTAAACTAGTAGTTTAAACCAACACCCTGATCAAGCAGTTACTAAGGATGAATAAAGGAATATGAAAATGCATCACACATTCATGGTCTTTTTTTGTTCTACAAGATTAAGATCGACCCTCTTAATATTAACCAGGCATTTCCCTTTTGTTTTCTTACAGAAAAACAGCCGTGATACATGCAACTTTGATCGTGAGTTTACGAAGATGCCAACAGAGCTCACACCGACTGATAAACTCTTCATCATGAATCTGGATCAAGACGAGTTTCTTGGATTTTCGTACACAAATCCAGAATATGTCCCTCCATCTCAGTCATGAAAAGGATCTTAGAAATACCTTACAAAGGGTTTATCCCTCCTGTAGTATTTAGCAATGTCACATCCCAGAACCTGCCCGTGAACTCTCTAGAGTTTATAGCAATACAGTTCTTCATTTTTGTATGGCAAAAACTCAGGTTTCTGAGAGCTTGCTAATTTTTCACCAATTTATGGTAACACTATGAGCTGAGTTATGCAATTAATGGATGAAGCTATTAGTGCTAACCCTGGCTTTTATTCTGACCACAACCTCTTACAATGACCCCACATTTCCATCCTACTCCTTACCTAAAAAATGTGGCCCTCGCTGTATCATCCAAACCCTGCCCTTGACACCTCTTCACCAATCTACTCACATCCTTTAATGTTATAATGACCATTACTCTAACACTCTTAGAGTTACTCCACCACCCCATTCCTCCTCCATGCTCTAACCCTGCACATTATTCTAACATTAACCCCTTCATGACTTTAAGAGTTCTGACTCTTAAAAGTACAGAAGGTGGGGAGCTAGCTTAAAAAAATCATTAATAAATGCAGCACATCTCTAAAGTTATCTACAACCTTGCAGGCTAAGTATACTTCTCTTAAGATTTTAAGAAGAATAATTCTTCTGAATATAAACACAGGCTATAGAGAAATGGACATATGTTTAATTCAATTTAGTTTCTAATTCCATACGTACAAAAAGCTCCTGTGCTGTCACATCATCATCAAAACAAAAAAGAGCACTTACACACTCTGTAGCTAGGACAAAAAAAATTAAGTTTCATTCAAAGAGGTTAATATTAAAAGAACACAACGCACCGTCAGAGACTGATAATAGAGTAAGCACAGATCATCTGAGTAAATAAAAACCAACATGTGCCCACCTTACAATCCTTTGGAAGCAGTGTTATGATCTGCCGTCGCTTCAGGTGGTCTAGGGTCAGCAACATTACATGGCAATAAAATGAAGTCAGCTGCCTACCTTAACGTACTGAATGACAAAGCTATCACATCAATGCATTTACCTGATGACATGGACATGTCTTCCCCATTAAACAGGCATTTCATGGTTAAAAATATTATTTGTTTAAATCTTAATGAACAGCAAACATTTAAGGAACGAGAGCGTCATTGGTATTCTTGAAATAACAGATCATTCTTATTAATATAATCACTGATAAATTCAGTGACATTTGTTCCTTTTAGTGTCTTTGCCATTTAAATATTACAGCTTTGCCTGATGCCATCTTAACCGTAGCGTGTGAGTGTGTGCGCTGTGGATAGAATTACACTTGATATTTAACTCAATAACCGGCTAAATGCGCACTAAATGGCTCAGAGTATGTAGACATCTGACTGTCGCAGTGCATTGTGAATGTTGAAAGTCCCAATCCAAATCTATGGGCATTAATCTGAATCTGGCCCCAAGCTTTGGTGCTAGAACAGCCTCCACACTTCCCACCAGATTTTGAAATGTGACTGTGGGATTTTCTGCCAATTTAGTCACAGGAGTATTACTGATGTTGTATGAGAAGGTCTGGTGCACAGTTGGAATTCCAATTCATACCAAAATAATGGTTCAGGCCACTTTGGCAAGCCATATCTTCTTGGCATTGTCATGCTGGAACAAGTGTTTGCTTCTAACATTTTGTCAACAGTTGGCCAGAATAAGGGTGTCATGGTCAGGTGTCCACATGCTTTCAGCCATATAGTGCATATGGCCAGAACAAATAACCCACATCTTGAACAAAGCATGACAGTAACTATGTGAGGAAAGCTAATATTTACGAAAATATTCTATTAGCATTTGTTCACAGTCAGCGTGTGCTGCAAAGCTAACTAGCATCTAACACACAGCTGAATCCCCCTCTAACCCCTGATCGAGCACTACTTGGTGTGTGTAATAAGGGACTGTACACCCTACATAGCACACTAGCTTTTCATTTTAATGTAATTGGGATTCAACCCCAAAATCCCAGACGTTAGCTAATATCAGAATAAGTGGAATAATAAAGAGAATTTAAAGATTTACAGGACTGTCCAACACCTCCATGGTTTATTCTCCTCACCTTCATAGTACAAGTAAGAATTTAAAACTACACTGTAAACCCTAATGCTCAATTAAACATACGTAATTAAACATATTAAGTACTATTAACTTAAATAATTACAATTAGTTCAAATTAATAGACCTTGATGAGTATTTAGAACTTTTTGGTATTTATGAGTTTGTAGAAAACTCAAGTTAGCTGAACAAGTTTGATATTTTAAGCCACAGTAACTGACTCCTTAAAGTTCCAACAACTTAAAATCTTTTAGCCTAGCAATTTAATGTCTGACATCAATGCACATGTAAACTGACCACATTGAATTGTTTTGATCAAGATGTTGGATTGGTCTGTCTTCGTGTGATGCTGTAAGTATAATTTTTACAGATTTGGGCACCATAACAGAGCACTGATGGCTCAGTGGTAGGTGTTTCGCCTGCCATGCGAAAGGGCTGGGTTCGATTCCAGATAAAAATGGGAGGATTGTGGACCTCCGAGTGCTCGCCCTATCATCCGGAGATCGCTGGTTCGATCCCCGGGTGATGCTGTAACCTCTCGCAGGTGGAGGTCTAGAGGTAGCTGATTGGCCGAGCTCTCTCAGAGGGGAGGGATGAGAGGTACTTCATGCTCCCACATTAATCACGGCTCTACAGCCAATCAGGGGCGTCTGTGAGCTCGCGGATGGAGCGGATAGCGCTGTCCTCCGAGTGTGTTACGCCGACCCCAACGGTGCATGAGTGAGAAGTTCGAAAAGATGCGGTCGGCTGGCGTCACGTGGTCCGGAGGAAACGTGATAGTCTTCAGTCCTCCCGACTGAGTGGCAGTAGTAGCCTTAATGTGGAGCCCCCTAGTGACGGGGAGGAATTGGACACGACTAAATTGGGGAGAAAATGGGGGGGAAAAAATGGGAGGGTTGTGTTCAGTACTTAAAAAAATGTAATATAACTGATTACCTTGAGTTTTGCCAACTTATTCGGGTTTACAGTATAGCATAAATTGTTTAGTTTTTGAAATTGTCAAGTTTACAACTCCGTTTTTCTCGGGGTTTGAAGATATATTCTGAATTCCTTTTAGTTTTAATATTACTATTCATAGATTTTGTACTTTCAGATTTAACTGAAGAAAAATAAATAAAATTATTTATTTAATTACAGAGCATTGGTGGCTCAGTGGTAGGTGTTTTGCCTGCAACAGGAAAGGCCTGGGTTCGATTCTCAGCCACTGGATGAAGTGCCTGTCCCAAGCCCAGATAAAATGGGAGGGCTGCCTCATGAAGGGCATCTGGTGTAAAACCTGTGCCAAGCTTATGTGCGGACCGGATGGTCCACTGTGGCGACCCATTGGTGGGAGCAGGCGAAAGACCAACAACAATTTATTTGATTTGCAACAACTAAAAAAAAAGATAATTACTATTAAATAGTATGAGTTAGGCTACACATTAATGCAAATAAAGAATGATTAATATGAATGAGTACAACAAACTCAAAAACTGATAGTTCTGTTTACTTAAAATTGAAAACATCATTACTCAAAAAATTTGATGTAACTGACATTCGGGTTTACAGTGTACTTTCATTCCTGTTAATTAAGCTGCCATTCGCTAACAGTTGGTCGCCAACTCAATGCTAGTTCCGCCAGTCACAGAAGGTGCAAAGTGCTGTCGGAGCAAAAATAATGGTTAAATAAAGAAACAAATCACACTCTGGTGATAATGAATGCTGTTTGTGTAACTGGTGTATAAAAGCAATATCACAATCGAGGTTGTGCTGTTGTAGTGAATATCAGCACCGAGGTGATATCTTCTGCGCAGCTGTGCTCATATTCAGTTTCAATTTCCCTTACAAATTTCAATTTCATTCTATTACACTTATAAATCCTAACTGATGTGTCAAATCTCATGATCACAACTAAACTATTTGCAGTGTTATTATGGATCAACAGATTAGCGGTGGCCCACTTAGCAACGATAGAGTCGCAATTACCTTTGATGTCCATTGGGACAAGAATCACACTGCCCTTGTTTGTGGGAGCAACAGTGGAACAGACAGCTAATCACAGGGTTGCCAGATTGGGATAGTTAAAAAAATGTAATGTGTAAGGACAGACAATGTGTCTATCATAAGAACCATTCCTATTTTAATATTGCAAGCAGGAAATGTGAATTTTGGATAAGATAATATCTGAACATCAAAAATAAGTGTGAAAAATGAGTTTCCTATACAAAAGTCTAAGAAAAGAATGAAGAATATATCCTTTAGGATATGATATAATACTGTTCCCAGGCCAATGCTTAAAATCTTTGGGCTAGTTTCAGGGTTTCTTCTGCTGTTTAAAGAAAAGTTAGATCGAAGAGTTACAAAAACCTGTTGAGCAAACGGGAAACAAATATGAAACGTCATCGCATTTATGCACAGTTACTCCGCAATGAAAAATCTTTTAACCATCTCAAAAGGCACTGCTTGTGTCTATGTCATGTTACTGTTAATCTAACAGTGAATGCAGTAAATAATGAAAAAGCATGACCAACCCCAAATGAGTAATTTAAAAAACAACAACAACAACACCATGCTCAATTATTCATCCCTGCCTCATTATTTTTCCCCTCTGCATTTCTGCTCTGTTTGATCGTGGCACATTGGGCTGATGTTTAATTCACCATCTCAAAACTCATTATGCAAGAAAGATCATTATCTCCCTCTGGATATGATATTGCTGAGTTCTCACAATCTATTCACTCAGTAAAGAGCTAAAGACATTCCAAAATCAATATAGTCAATGTGTATTGAGTTTATATAATCAATTAATTCAAGATCGTATTGTAGCAGGAAGAAGAAAGACAAGGGTGGAGAGTGAGAGACAGGTAGAAGCTGAGAAAAAAAAGAATAAGGCATAAGGAACAGAAGCACAAAATGATTGAGAGAGGAAGAGAAACAGATGGCGGGATACGAAAAGTGACAGAGATGGAAAAAGATAGGGACAGTGTGAGAGGCAGACAGAAAGCAAGGTAAAAAAAAATTACAGGAAAAACAGACAGAATTTGCAAAGAAGCAGAAAGAAACAAATCACCTATTTTCTACAAACAAGTGCTTTCTAAATATTCAGTAGGTTTCATTAGTTTGAATACTGATTGCAATGCATTGTGGGATTTTTCCACATACACTAAATATTTTTTCTTCTTCACTATGCTTTACTGTATTACATAGTTACAACGCTTCCAACGTAGTGCACTACTGTATGTAGTGCACATGGTATGTCTGGGATTATACAGATGGATTACAATCATTGCAGTGTATAACTCGTTAAATAATATATTAACTTTTTACATTTGCATGACTTCTATAGTTTTGATCGACAGCTGAGTACACTGCCTGTATAAAAAAGTGAATCTAGAAAAATACGTAAAATGTAGGTAAAATTGTATCATTTTAGCTATCTTATAATTATCATCAAAATAGAATGTGTATCGATGATAAAGCGTCTCATCTCGTAGCATTTAGTTTTAGAATATAATGTACATTTCTGTATATTGTTATGATATCCAAAGGTGTCTCCATTTGATTATTTTGCATTTACTTGTGTACATTTGTTTAAATTCTTTGTGTAAAAATGCACACACACACACACACACACACACACACACACACACACACACACACACACACACACCATCCTCCTGAAGACATGAGAAAGAGGGTGGACAAAAAAGGTGTGTATGTGTAGAGTTGTACATTATACATATACATACATAGTACATTATAATCTCAGAGTTATTGAATAACTTAATTAAAGCAATCTATATACATATTAGAACAACAACATTACACATGAAACATTTATAATTGTTAGTGTTTTATTTCTGGTTGTTAACACTTCATTTGTTTCATTAAATGGTATATTATTGGACATTTTATTTGGTCTGCCTCAAGCATCTTACAAACCTGACCTTATTAAAACGGACAAATGTGTTACGATTTGTTATCTGCGTTATCTGTGCGTTTTGTATTTTTTAAAACAAAACAAAGTGTGCATGCTGATTTTCAGCTTGAGATATCCTTTCACTAAAAACTTATCTTGTGTATCTGGAAGTTATGCTTCTTGACATGTTAGTAATGGACTTTTTTTTTTTCATTTAAGAACGACTGCATCATTATTATGGTACAGTATACTGCTAAACAGGATACGTGGAACTGCTTAGTTTAAACTTAAGCAGCTGAACATCTGGATGCCTGTTACATAAAAGCATCACTTTTGACAGGTCATCCTGTTACAAGTGTATGCCAAACCAATCAATGTAACATACTCAGCTCAGAAGGATGGTTAGCTCAATGCAAATATGTCCAAAAACACAGTGAAAGAGCTTTACTGTCTGTGTGAATGGCCATGTACTCTATATAAGGTGTAAAAAGAAAATGAACTGTCCTGGTACAGCATACTGGTTATTGGTAATGTGGTGCAGTGTTATATATTGTAAATTATACAACAGTTATTTCCAATCAAGTAATCAGACTGGACAAGAGGCATTCCACGAGTGGTGATATACAGTAGACCATAACAGCACTGAGACATTTAACTGTATGTATCACTCAGCATCACAGGTGTTCTAACAATCTTTAATTACACTAGCACTCAAATTAGTCGCCAACATGGGAGAAAGTAGGTCGATATGGTCCACAGTATTCAGAAAACAAGTAGAGCAGCTGCTTGCCAATCCCAAATCCCAATCTAACCCCTGATCAAGGGCACTACTTGGTGTGGAACAGAATATTATACAGCCTACAGTACATAGTGCACTAGCTTTATGTTTAACTTCAATCCCGGAAACCCAAAAGTTAGCTGATAAAGTGGAATAAGTGGAAATGTAAAGTAAATCTTTACATTTCTCAGAACTGTCCACACCTTCCATTGTTTATTCGGTCACACAGTACTGGTAAAAATGTAAAACTCCTCTCACCTCTCTTAATTAAACTAACTGTCGGTTGCCAGTTGAGGTTAGTTAGTTCCATCAGTTGTGGAAAGATATGTTTGTGTTTATTGAACAAAATAAGTAAATAATCAAACAAATCATAATCCCTTTGATAATAAATTATGCTTGTGGAACTGTTGTATAATATCGCAATCGAGGTCGAACTGTCAAACCGTGCTGATATTTAGCACAACAGCACTCCTTCTCATGTGGCACATCAACCTTCAGACGGCGTACAATTTCTTTTATAAGAAAAAAATCTGCTGTGATAATTGAGGTCTCTATCATTAATAAAGCAGGAATTGTACATTTCAAAATATAACCTTGATTTCTTTAAATCAAAAAGATAAGTTTTGCAGCTGTTTACTTTTGCAACAAGAAAGATCAGTTGTGCCATGTTAGATATTATAGTTACAGAACATGTTAATTTGCATTCATTTATTTGGGGAAACTTACAGAACCACTTACAGAAATGGACTAGTGAGGTCGGAAGAATTAGGCAAAGACCTACAATAATATTCCTCCATCCCATGAACTGTCTCACCTCCTTTTTGGTCTTGGGTCTTGGATCAAAGTGAAAGTCCAGATACTATACTGTACAGTACCTTCACTCATCCAACTCAACCTTAAAGCTATCCCACACACGTTGCCGGGTTTTACTGTGATATCCACTCATCCCTTAGATTTTAGGACTGCATTTAAATTCTGCATATGCTGCTGCTTATTGTTACTAAGGATTATTGTGCAATCTACTGTAAATAGGTTCATTGCACCTTAGTGATGTGTTTTTAACCGCTCCAGTCCTAACTCATTTCCCTTCACTATTAGCATTAAGGAACACCTCTTTACTGTTTGAGGTGTTAAATGTGCTGTTTGGTCTGTTTAACCTGTTTGACCTCATAGTTCACATTCCTAACCAGAACACCTTGCCATGTGGCAAGTAATTTTGAGCTTGAGATGGGAAAGAAGACACCTTGGGTGTTCACTGTATCTCTCCTATAGTATATGTAGCACCTATTATGGAGTTCTTTGACTCTCCTGACCATGGAGTAATTACTACCTCAATAAACATGAGTTTGGCTTGAAGGTCCAGGATATAATTGAGTCTAATTTTTATTGTGTGTTGGACCATGCTTGAAGCTTTCTTTAATTTCTGTAACAGTTGACTCCATCAAATTCCAGGTCTGAGCAAGTAAATCTCAAATTGTGCTAAATCACTGGAAAAAATTGAAAGAGTTGGAGGGAAGTAATTTGGAGGGATGGCCTCCTGGATATTAAACAGAACTGTGAAACATTATTAAACTTTTGTGCAAGCCATTGATCATCATTAACAACGTTTGTTCAAACATAAGGTTGCTTATATGGGTAGGTGTTACCATAGATACTTAATACATCATGTCTCAACTGAAGCTTTAAAATATGCTCAAAATATTAATCATATGTACATATGCACCTTGGACAATGATTGATTGATATAATTGTATTATCATGTCTAAGGTAACAAGATAAGAAAAGCTGCCAACTGATCACTACTTGGTGGAAAGTTGCACTTGACACACAGGTGAGTACAGTGGTACAGTGTACAGTGGTGAGATTTAACCCAGGAGAGTCTTCTGGGTTACTTGTGATTAGTTAAAGATTAAAGAAGAAGGTAATTCAAGTAATGTTCATGTAGGGTTATTTATTTAATCAAAAATACTATTAGCAACAAAAGGACTGCAGCAAAAGCCAAAGTTACAGTATGTGGATAGACTTAGAGAGACCATGGCAAATGATTTTCATGTTTTATCCAAAGATGGTTTGACAAACTGTCGAAGAGCCGAGCTTTCTCTGCAGAAGCTCATCAATACACGATAGTCTCAGAATACAGCAGCTGCCCTTCTGAATCAATGCAGTTTAAGCACCTGATAAGTATGCCCTCTGGTTGGCTCTCATTAGAGATCTATCAGCCCTGTCCCAGTGAGGGCAGACTCATAACAGCTAGGAAAGGTTATATTTTGGGTTGGGAATATCTGGGGATACCCCAAGGAGGAAGTGGAATCTGTGGATGTAGATTAAGAATTCTAGACTGACCTTCTTAAATGTTGCCATGACCCACCAGGAAAAGGGAAAGAAAAACAAATGATTAAATTAACTTCATCTTCATTAGATTGACACCATATAATAACTCAAAATGGGTAAACCAAGCCTGGGAGAACTCCCGAACCATAAATAACAGACTGACACAAGTAACCCAGAAGACTCTCCTAGGTTAAATTTCACCAACACCCTGTTTGTCAAGCCCAACTTTCCACCAAGTAGTGATTAGTTATCACCTTTTCTCTTTACCTTAGACATGATAATCCAATTATATAAATTAATCATTATCCAAGTGTGCATATGTACAGTACATGTGATTTATATTTTCAGCATATTTTAAAGCTTGAGTTAAGACATGACGTATGAAGTATATACGGTGTATGAGGTGTGCATCCAGCCAAATCCCACTGAATGTCAGGGCGCTGTTATAGCTGTGCAATGTAATACATTCTTATATTAGTTTTGATATTACTTAAGTGATATTTACAGGTCAACAACCATCTGCCTAGTTTGTGTTAAAAGTTTTTTACATTTCTCTAAGGTGATAAGGGACAAAGGGTTTTAACATATGCAATATCATGCCTATACTGTATGCCAGGCAAATAGGGTTTGGTTAAATTCATAATAACTTTTCTTCCCATTAATGCATTTATGTAAAGTAGCTATTTGGAAGGCAAATGTGTTTGTCATGTCTGTTTTCATGGGATAATTTGGTTATATTAACAGTAAGCTAATGAAAATAAATTCTAGTCACAGGCCCAATCAGAAGGAAAGGATATCTCCAAGGAATAAAAAAATAAAAAAATAAAATAGCAGCATTGCTTAACAGCTCCCAAGAGCTTCACTTTAACAATTGAAAGTGGGAACAAAATCATAATGAGAGGAGTGGTGGAATGTCTCAACACATAACTGAAGCCATGAAATGTGATGGGTCATCTGAGTATAAACCAGGCTTGTCTACCAACAAATGCTGGGTATGTGTGTCAATTAGCTAAGAAAGCCACAGGGAGAGATCACCTTTTTGTGATCAGCTGTATATTTCAGGTCAAAATGATTAGCTTAATTAGAGGGTAGCTGGTTGTAGTTCAAATGCACCTGACAAATTCCCACATCAACTACACTAATAGCACCGCCAGATAAATTGAATAGCATTGGGTGAGTCAACTCTGGCGGTAGAATTTATTTTCATTTATTAATTTATTTTTAATTTTAGAAAAGACAAATGTATAATTTTTCGACAAATAAATAATTTTCTTGCTTTTCAATACATTTTGTCCATTTGTCAACAACCTTTCATATTCCCTCTTTAAAAATGTTTTGGGCTGAGCAGCGAGCCATGAATGCACCTCTGTCTTCACTTCTTCATCAGAAGTGAATCTTCTTCTTCATAGGGCTGCTTTCAAGGGAACAAACAGGTGAATTTTTTTCAGCTGATGGGTGACTTTTGAATTTTGTCTTGGTCAAAGATGGATGGATTTTTATTTTCCATACTCTCAGCCTTGTAGTGATGAATCCATGTCTTGTCAATAGTACCGATTTCACCTTCCTTAGAGATACCCAAGATACCCAAGCACTTCACGCAAAGTCTTCAATAAATAACGTCACCAGATACTCCCCAGACCACAAAAAAATGAATCACTTCATGCTGCTTTTGTTCCATATAAATCACAAGTGGGGCAACTATTTCGCTCGCACTGCAGTTACAAATGAACTGATCTAACTGTCACGGGAAGGAGCGGAACGAGGTGAGTCCAGGCGCAGATGAGTGACAGCAACGTCAAAACAAGAACGCGGTCGGAATGCAGAAGCGGAGGTCAATACCGGGAGATAAGTCAGCGCAGCGTTTAAGCCAAATCGTTGAACGAGAGCAGTAGTCAGAAGGGGAGGTGCTAAATCGGTAACCGGGAAATCAAGCAGCGAAGCGACAATCCAAAAAACGAGAAACAAAAGCCGTGGTCAAAGCAAGGAAGCGCGAGGTCAAAGCCGGGAGATCAAAGAGCGAGGCAAACAAAACCGAGACGAGAAACCGAAAGCAAAAACGAGAAACAAAGCGGACTTGGCAATGTGAAAGCAGGAAAAATAAACGCGGAGAATCAAGGCAAAAAAACACAAGATAATTCAGCGATTTAAGCAGCGCGCAGCGCCTCTGGGCGTTAGAGCGCAGAGCCTCAGGGTAACGTTTATAAAAGTCAGAAATAATGGGCATGAGGCGAGGCGGCGCAGTTGATTCGTCGCATAGTTGAGGGGAGCAAGAGTTTAACAGCGCAGGGGTTGACTATCTTGGTGATGGTGAAGGGGCCGAGGTAACG
>JAOVVA010000026.1:7218311-7234041 GCA_028565275.1 Leiocassis micropogon
GCGTGGGAAAGGATACAGACAGACTAGGGTAAACATGAGCACATGGAGAAAGTGACAGCGTGGGAAAAAAGAGAGAGCACAAGGCAGACCGGGCATAAATCATGACACTAACATGTTCATACCTGCACAGCAGTGACTGCGGAGACAATAGCCATGAACAGAAAGTGCTGATAAAACAGTGTGGCCAGCAGACGTTTTAATATAACCAGAGTGCGGATAATTTTTGACATAGCATAGCATGCCCCCAGAGGTCTTATGGAGTCATGCCCCAAGGGGCTAGAACTGCCCTGATGGCACAAGGGAAACCTACACAATACTGGGCATAATGTTTAGCGGTGTAATGTTACAGCTGATTTGTGTTGTTTGTGGTCACATTATCAGTAATTGTTTTTGGTATAGCACATGGATTTTTACATGCTTAATTGTAGGCTTTGAACAACATCCATTTTGGTTGCTATAATCAAATGCGAGATTGTCACAGAAACCCTAGCCACTGGTGTGCCTCATTTAATGAGCATACATATTTCCCTTATGTTATCTCAGTGTGAGTGGTAAGTATTGGTACAAAGAAACAGATGTGTATGAACACTCAGCAGAAACATTCTCTCTTATTACAATTCTCCTCTTGTTCTTTTCTTCACACATTATGAAAACCCTATTCACACTAAGTGACTGGCAAATGAAGATCTCATTTCCAGATTCAGTCTCCAGACTTGCCAAATGTCTCACTCAAGAGAGAGGAGAGAAGGACAGAGATAGAAGGAACATACTTTTGAATGTATGGGCAACCAAAACTTAAGAAATGAATCTACACAGATTTCTGCAACTGAACAGGAGAACATGGACTTGAGGTGTTTTCCGTCTTCGTTTTAGAACATGATGTAGCTGTTGAAAGTAAAGACGGACAAAAGCAATTCCCAGTTCTTCTGTGGCTGATAATTAAGCATCGCAAGGGTGGTTATTATCTCTGAAATGCTGGAACAGTTAATTACAGCTGCTGTGGGTGTGGAACACTGCAGAGCTCGACTTTCCTGTTCATCCCTACATCAGGAAAGTAGAGGGAAAGTGATGGTTCAGCTTAAAAAAACAGCCATTGAGCATAAAATGGACATGTTTAAGTAGTGATTATGTCTTTGTCTTGTGAATTTATATACGTATAATATATATAAAAAACTCAAAAACTTAAATATCATATCGGAGAGAAGTTTGACGTGCACATCACCTTTTGCTCTGCGAAATGATCAAGTGAGTTAATAACACTATCTCTTTCCTCAGGCTTCTGAAATAATTACCAAGATAAATACAAAGCAACCTAATGTTGTATTAATTACACTTTAATGCTGAATATCATTTCTAACAGCAGTCTAAAATCTGATCATTTTGCACTTCTGTTTCATTAAGAACTGATTATAAAATCCTTTTGTAAATGTTTAATGATTTAAATCTCTTTAGCACCTCAACTACCTCTAAATATCTGACCATCTGCATTCCAAATTTAGTTTAAACATAAAATGCTGCTTTAATAATTTTGTGGATCTTGCAGCTGATAACGCAAGCTAACCCGAAACCACCACCAAGAACAAAATAATTTTTTTTACAACATTTTTTTCTGCAAAATTAAATGTAGTTGGTTTTGCACAGGCTACATCATCAAAAGTGAACAAGCTTTTCTGGTTCTAGTAAATAAATAAGAGTAGTGATTATAATAATAATAATAAAAATAATAATCACTCTGGCACAGGTACTGTAAGTGACAAGCATTCTCCAGACAGGTAAGTTTTACTGCATGCACCAATGCACCTTCTAAAATGTTTTGAACTGTTTTGAATATTTTGTGATTGTTTGATTACAAAAATGTTTCTTGAAAAAGAAAAAAATGTTTTATCACTACTCACAATCCAGTTCCACCAGAAGAAGATCAGCTTTTCATTAACACCAGGACACCAACCCTTTCTTCCCTCACAGCATCCTTAGACATTGTCAAAATTGAGGTGCGTTGGGCGTCTGGTGTTGTTGTGGGTTAGGGGTCTGATCTTGTTATGGCTGTGGTTGTGGTCTTGTTGTGGGTTAGGGGTCTGATCTTGTTGTGGGTTAGGGGTCTGATCTTGTTGTGGGTTGGGGTCTGATCTTGTTGTGGGTTAGGGGTCTGATCTTGTTGTGGGTTGGGGTCTGATCTTGTTGTGGGCTGGGGTTCTGGTCTTGTTGTAGGTTGAAGGTCTGGTCTTGTTGTAGGTTGAAGGTCTGGTCTTGTTGTGGTTGAGGGTCTGGTCTTGTTGTGGGCTGAATTGCTATCCTTCAATTAAAAAATAAATAAATTCTCTCAGGTGAATAAATGCATCACACCCAACACAGACAGAAAGGCTGACCAGCACCCATATTTTCAGAGCTTACCTGAACCAATTAATGGACATAAAAAAAATAATCTGAGGCCTGCTTATGAATATTAATAAGCATGAGATGATCTCAATGAAGAAAAAAAAATGGGCTGTCAGTTGGAGAGGCATCTCTTTCTTCATCTTTTTCTCTGTCTGTCCATTTATCTCTTGCTCATTGCTGCTCTGTCTCTCTCTCATTTTCCTGTGCTAAGCTCAGTTTTACCTGTGTTGGTGTAGAAAGTAATTTCTATGCTAATAAGACTGTGGGTGAAGATAAGCCCATCAATGCAATGTCCTCCTCCTGCTCATGCATTTATTTATCTCATTACTTCTTTATTCTTCTCTTTCTTTCGTTTTAATTGAATTGCTTATATGTTTTTATATTTGTTAAGTCTAAAGTCTATCTATCTATCTATCTATCTATCTATCTATCTATCTATCTATCTATCTATCTATCTATCTATCTATCCATCCATCCATCCATCCATCCATCCATCCATCTATCTATCTATCTATCCATCCATCCATCCATCTATCTATCTATGTTCATCTCATGGTCGGTCATCAGAAAGCCCTGCTTATCTGGCATTACATTTCAGACAGAAATGCATGTGTAATAAACAGTGGTAGCCTTTAGCCCCAGGGGTGTGCATGTTGAAAACAGATCAATGTAGGCCATTAGCCCTGTGTGTGTGTGTGTGTGTGTGTGTTCATATATATATATATATATATATATATATATGCATATATCATATAATATATAATATATATATATTATTCTGACAATCATAGAGAAGGAAATCTGAACTGTTTAACAGTAAACCATACAGAAGGCCAATATTTAAAACATATACTGTATATATATATATATATGGAATCTATAACACATTGTCCATGCATCTGCTGCACCTGTGTTCTTCACTGTATAGCTTACAAATAATATATTTAAATAATATATTGATTCCAGATTCATAAATACTGACTGAATTTAGAAAGATATCAAATTAATGACACTAACACTACTAGGTCTATCAACCGAAATATATTCTTTATGTATTGTATTTTTCTCATATTTGCTTATAGTCTCTAAATCCCATTCCCTCATGCCTAACCCTGCTTTTCCCCATACTCTAAACCCCTGTAATCGACGTTTCATGTTCCATCTTCCTTATTTGGTCATTGTTTCCTGTTCCTGCTACTACTCACAGTCTCTGTTGATAGATACAGCCTGTTGTTTTTATTCAGCTTCCTGTCCCTATTATGGTCAAATCACTCACTCTGAATTTTACCAATTTTCTGTTCTTTCTTTGCCTCTTTAGACTCTAATAAATTCACGATGCTTCAAAACAGCCAGCTCTAGTTGGCGCTCATTTGAGTGCATCATCTTAGCGCATCTTTTTAAAAAATAATCAGCAGGACAGCAGGCATTCATGTCTTTATAAATCATTTGTATGGGGCACCTCGAGTTTCTCATCAGCTCGTTAAGATCTCTTTTATGAGGATAATATGAGTACAGTAATGAGCTAATAAGCTGAAAAGGGAAGCTGATAAGTGCAGGAAACTTTTCAAACTGTGAATTCAAAAATCAACTGTGATTGTTAAAAACTGTAAAAATCTGTTAAATGCTCTAAGGCATAAGCAGAGGGGTAGGAACATAGACTGCATATCATACCATCAGCCTGCTCTCCATTTCACCTCATGGCATGACTGCTGTGTCAAGGCATAACATTGGGCCATGGGTATATACCATAAGTAAGTTCGAGTAAAAAAATGCTTTTTAATCATCTAATTATTTTATCACCTTCAGTTTAATAAGAAACACTTTGCCTTGGTAACAGTCCTGACTAGCCTGTGCTAAGCCCTATTCTTTTATCTGCCCATCTAACTAAGTTGATCAGTGACTAATGTTAAATGCTGGTGACAACTGAATGTGAAGCACTTTCAATATTATATACATGCAGCAGCCTGAAACTACATTGCATACAGTATACTGTACATGGCACCTCTCCTTTTGGGTCACAGCTCTTAGTTCTACTCTACTGCTCTATAATTTTGTCACCATGAAGGCCATTAATGACCCAATAATATCTAAGCCCCTCTGTGTTGCAATGTCAAAAGAACCTTTTTCTTTTTTTTACTTTAATTGTAAATATGTTATGTGTGCGAGTCTCAAAAATCTCTCTAGAGAGGGGCCAGTGGTGGTGCTGCTATTTTGTTGCTGATCACAAGTGACCGCTGCTAAAGTTGGCAGTTAATTATCTTTGGTTGTCACCATGAGAACCGGCACTAACTGTCCACTTTCATACTTCTTCCACCAATGGTGGTTGTGTATACAGGGTGTACTGTACATGCATTTCTTTATTGTGAGCTTAAACCCCTCCTCTTCTTGGCAAGTGTCGCAGTCAGCCAATAAAAGGAGGGATATGTTAGACAGCAAGTGATCAGTCAGGTTTGAGTTGCTGTGATGGAAGCAGGAAAAGTGGGCAAGCATAGGTATGTGAGAGATTTTAACAAGGAAAACACTGTGATGGCTAAGAAGCTGGGTTAGAGCATCTCCAAAATGCCAAGTCTTCTAGGGTGACCTGGTATGCATGGGAGAGTTCCTATTAAAAATAGTCCAATGGAGGACAACTGGTGAACTGACAGAGTCATGGGAATACAAGGATCATTAATCCTCATGGGAAGCAAAGGCTAGCCTCTTTGGGCCAATCCTACAGAAGAGATACAATTTGCTGAAAAAGTTATTTCTGGCTATCATAGGAAGGTGTCAGAACCATAGTTATGTGTAAGAACTGGACAATGTAATGTCAACCAAAGGTTCTCAGAGAAGCGTTTTTGAAGCTTAAGTGTGGAAGCTAAGTGTGTCACCATCTGGGCAGGAGCTTGCTATGTCTAAACCCCAGATAATCCATAAATGGGCAAATGGGCAGAATGAATGGAGCCTTGCTGTTGGAACGCAACAACTTTGGTGGCTTACATTAATATATATGCTAATATTACTTTACATTTGATTGATGTCCATCATACATACCATACATGTCATCCAGTGTCAGCTCCTACATTTCTTGTTCTAATGATTTCAATTAGCTGCTGCTCCAATGCATCTGTCATTCAAATCAGCCATACCCCTACAGTAATTCTGCATAAATGTATGCCTTAATGGATGATTTCCATAAAAAAAAAAAAAATCCCTGTACAGTTGTCATACATGGGAAATCTAGTTATTTAGACCAAAAGCATGTTTTGTACCAGCCTGCAATCATATTTAGTTCTGTTGTGTAAATCTTTAGCATGTTGGGGTGCCAACTAATCGCAGGGCACACACACACTCACATTCACACACTATGAACAATTTGAGAATGCCAACTAGATTAATCTGCCTGTCTTTGGAAACCCACCAAGCACAGGGAGAACATGCAAACTCCATGCACACAGACCCCAAGGTGAGAATTGAACCCAGGTAACCACAGGTATTATATGACTGGAACAAAAGCTCAAAACATGTCAAGTACTGTATGTGCTTAATTTTGTAACTGGAAAAAGTGTGCCATGATGAATCGATAAAGTAAAGGATGACTGTAATTGTTCTGTTGGAGAAAAATGGTGAAAAAGAATGATCTGCTCTTCGCACAGTGCAGCCCGGAAAGTCACTCTAAGGTGTGACACATACATTTTTCATCTGCTCATTTATTTCCCAGCTCAGATAAACGTGTCAGAATTGCAAAGTGACTCATGGTAGGTTATGCTTAATGAGGAGAGCAAGAGTTTCATTGAATGTGTTGAGAAAATGGTATCAGGAAGAAGAAAAAAAAAATTCTTTGTCATGTCATATTTCAGTGTCATCTTCACCAGAAGCTACACAGCAGAATGTGGTATTAATGGATGGGTCATATACTGAAACATGTTTGATAGAAGCTTGTGCTATCCATGATAGAAAGTACTGCAGAACGGCACAACTTTTTCACTGCCTACAGTAATACATATAGCACTATAACTTAATGCTAAAAATAAGAGGGAAGAAAAGTGTGGAAGACTTCAGGAAAGTGAGTCACTTAATCCACATGTTGGCTGATTAAACAGACAGCATTAACTTACAGCCCTGCGATTTACTGGTATTTCCAACCGGGATGAATTCTCCCTCTTTGTGCTCAGCTTGTGATTGCCTCTGAATCTGCCGCAATGAATGAATTTACTTCATGTCCTGCTTCCCACAGTACTCTTATTGCTCCTACCACTGGAGAGAGAAACAAAATCAATCCCAGAACATTTCAGGGGATCAGTACTTTCCCACAGTCGTTGCACAATGTCTTTTCATTCTGAAAAGAGATTAGGGAGAAATGCCTCTTTTGAAATATCTTGAAAATTGATTCAAATGATTCAAATGGCTTGGAGGGTAACCCTGCCACTTTGCACCTCCAGGGCCCGGGTTTGATTCCCGTCTCAGGGTCTCTGTGCATGGAGTTTGCATGCTCTTTCCGTGCTTGGTGGGTTTCCTCCAGGTACTCCGGTTTCCTCCTACAGTCCAAAGACATGCAGATTAGGCTGTATAGATGATGAGTGAGTGAGTGAATGATGAAAATGAATAAACACTTATATACAGTACATTTGAAAATACAACAAATACAAATAAAAAAATATGAATTTTATTTTATTATGAATTTTAATATATATTTATATACTGAAGGTATATGTGTATATTAAAATGTATTTATTAATTTGCTTCATCTTATTCTTTCTATTTTGAGCAATCTTGTGCTTATCTGTAAATTCATGCTTGACCCTCATTCCATTTCTTTTTTATTGGGATTTAATGTTTTTTACGCATGAAAAGTAAATTATAGCTCAAATAGCGCAAATTCTATTTTTCCCCCCCTAATGTATTACATATCAGATTTTTTAATGACTGTTGGAACAGTCATTTAAAGGCTTTCTTCCTTCTTCTAAACCTCAAGAAATGCCATCCTCCAGGAAAAAATCCAAGCATATTTTTACTAAAATTACATCCATTGTTTGAAAAACAGTCAACCCCCAAAATTTGTGGGGGTTACGTTCCTAGAGCACTCCCGAATTGTAAAAAAAACTGCGAATTTTAGATATGGTCAAAAAAATGCCTAAAAATGCCTATTTTTATACTTTAAACACTTCAAAAACACTTTACTTTCATTTCAAACTCAGCTTAATATGCTCTAAATATGCTCCCAAAACTCTTTAATTTCATTTCAAGCTCAGCTTAATACATTACCCTTAAAAAATGTAAATGTAAAGGTAAATGTGTATACCTGTACTGTACAGTACTGTACTGCTGTGACTCCCACAGTGCTAGAATGTAAAATACAGGTGTTACCCCTATATGTACTGTAATTCATGCAAGTGCGTTTTCTTTGGTGTAAGTAAATACAGTAATAATTCACCATCACAAGCCGCTTTGTGCTCTCTCTACAGTACTAAAAATGTATACAGCGTGTTAATATTTATGCTACAAAATTAGTAAATTATATTATTAATAATAGCATAAAAAATTATATATTGCCACAAAAAAGCCATAACAAAATTTGCAAAAATATTTGCAGTTTCCTTGAAACTGCGGGGGTTTCTGCAAACAATTATTAGATCCGAGGCGACTTCGGTTCTGACTGGTGGTCTCATCAGTTCTGGCCCACTAGCTAACTCTGCCCTAACACATACATGTAAAGGCAACCTCTGGATGTTTTTAACCATCCAGCATCTCCAGGCAGCATAGCAAGTCCCTTTCACACAGCCAGTTCAAGGTGAAAATACTTTCCATATTGTGCCTCAGCATTCTATATGAGAGGAATGAAGGCAGAATTGGAAATTGTTTTTGTCACACCTTCAAGCCAGGAGTCGAGGTAGTGAGAGGAGCAAAATGAGATCTGTGGCCAAGGACGAGCCCGCGTGTGATGTGTGCAACACGCTGTCAGGAGATTTAAACAACAGTAAACATACAGTAGCGGCTAAACCATATAAAATTTAATATCTTATATAGAGTAGATCAAACATCCCTGCTGCACTTGAATATTGTTAAAGACTTAGTGCTTCAAAAACAAAGAACTGAAAGATCAGTAGAGATTGAGACTTATCAGCAGTGGCAGTCTTTTTTTTTTATATAAAATGAAATAAAAAATGAAGCATTTCAAAGTGCAGTTGACAGTACTGGCATGTTCTAGCATTAATATATCCAGATACCCTTTGTTCGGAAAATTTCTGCCATCTGCATTATGATTGGTTAGACCGTGATAAGCTGAGCCATTCCTAGAGCATGATGTTAAACCTTGAAGGGAGCAGTGGTTTTGTGTAGGTTAAGCATTGTATCAGTGCAAAACGTCAGTAAACTGGAAAGACAGCAAACCACGTGTATGGCGTGTATGATGAGTGATGCAATTGCTAGCAAAAGCACCTCAGCTCTCAGTTCAACCATCCTTGCCGTTTTGAAAGCAATTGTGTTTGTGATACAGTATTTCACACATGTCACACATGAATACTACTGTGAGCCTAGAATGCCACCGCACTGCTCAAAACCATACACTGAGTTTAAAAACTCTATTTGCTTTTTTTTCTGCATATCTGAATAGTGGATCTCAATTTGTTTTTGTGGAAGCTGTGTTATTTATTTGCAAATTCTCACTCACTCACTCACTCACTCACTCGCTCATGATCTATACTCCTTTTCTCCTTCTGTATATACAAAATTGCAGAGAGATTAAGGGCATAAGGCAGGGTACACCCTGGACATGATGCCAATCGATCTCAGGGCACACACACACACACACACACACACACACACAAACTACAGGCAATTTGGGAGCCTAATCTGCATGTCTTCGAACTGTGGGATGAAACCAAAGCACCTGGAGGAAACCCAGCAAGTACAGGGGGAACATCACACCCAGAATATGTGGGTGCAAGGCGACAGTGCTAACCACTAAGCCACTGTACTGCCATTATTTGCAAATTATGCAACATAAATCGCTCAAAAATGCATTTCAATTTAAGCCCAAATGGCATGGAACCACACATCAGCATATTATGGTTTTGTGGTATTATGTCTTAGTGCCAACAAGTCACCAAGTAGCATTTTCCCCAGTCTCACAGTAAATGAGTACATCGTTTTGTGCCAGGAAACAAAAATTTTTTTTTTTGTCCATGCCTGTGCAAACTGAGACACATCTTGCCACATTTAATACGGTGGTTTGTCTCTGTGGTTGAGGTTTTAAAGGTAAGCAACAAATGGGGTCAAATTTGGGTTTGATTAAACTTTAATTACAGCTACAAGGCATAAACTCCAAAGCAGGATTGCTCTCTCTCTCTCTCTCTCTCTCTCTCTCTCTCTCTCTCTCTCTAGGAAACCAGTGGCTTAGTTTATGCAAAATGATTTTGTTGTTGCAAACATTTATATCTTCTTAACAGCCAAACTATAATGCTTTGTATCTGTCATTTCCCATTACTTTTGGTGTTGATTAGCATAGTAGTACCTTACTGTCCACATACAGTATGAGAATTTCATGATAGACACCAACCTACCACCTAGACCATTTATGCATGTATCCTGTGGATGAGTTAATTTTCACATTAAACATCATATTGGTGAGGATTATATTTTCAATGATATTTACAATGGCATGGTCGTTGAAACCTGGGCCGACAGGAGTGGAACCCATTTGTCTTCTTCTTTCAAGGGACTTTTCCTGCTTGCTTGAATAAGAGTGTATTTAAGTTATTGTTGCCTTCCTTTCAGCTTAAACCACTGCCGCCATTTTCCTTTAACCTTTCTCATAAATAAAGCATTTTCACCTTGATGTTATGAACTGTTGCAAATGAAAATCAACTTCAACCAACCCCTTCCGCCACTAGGAAATCAAGTCACTGAGCCAATTCACACACCAGGACATGACATTTCTTTGCCACATGATTAGCTGAGTCTATAATTATATGAATGTGCAGATGTAGATGTGTTACTCTATACTACATACCGTTTAAATGTGAAATTCAGTGGTTGTAAGTTTAAACTGTTAACACCTGCCTGTCTTATAATGACTATGACATAAAACCAGGATCTGATTTTGAAAATATGATATTGATGATGATGATGAGGTCTTCATTGATATACTGCATTTTGCCTTTTAAATAGAAGACATCACACCTTAGTGTTGTTGCAACTAAAAATTTTGCCACAAAATTTGAGTAAATATTGCAACACAACATATGTAGTAAACATTTATGTTTACATACAAAAAAAACCCTTTTACCCCCTAATCAGATAATTTAATTAGACCATTATTTCTGACAAAACGATTTAGATATTATTTTTGTAATAACAGAAACTGAGCATGCCCTGAAAGTGCATTATAAATGTAGAATTTTGAATGAATTTACTTCGTGTCATGCTCATAATACTCTCATTGCTCCTACCACTGGAGAGAGAAGCAAAATCAATCCCAGAACATTTCAGGGGATCAGTACTTTCCCACAGTCAATGCACAATGTCTTTTCATTCTGAAAGCTATTAGGGAGAAATCGCTCTATTGAAATATCTTTAAATTTTATTACAATTAATACATACCTACATACAGTACATTTGAAAAATAATATAAATAATAAAAAATATATATAAAATACAGTATATTAAATGTACTAGCATTTAAATGTATTTATTAAACTGCTTCATCTTATACTTTCTATTTTGAGCACTTTTATGCTCATCCATAAATCCATGCTTGACCCTCATTCCATTTCTTTTTATTGGGTTTTAATGTTTTTTCATGGATAAAAACTAAATTATACCTTAAATCTGATTTCTGATAAAAAAAAAAATTTTAAATGATTTTTTTTATGCCTGTTGGAATGCAGAAATCTGATGTTTTTAAGATTGGATTTGAGTAACTTTTGTATGTGGTCCTAAATCAGATATATATTCGATACATGGTATGCCACGAGAATGAGAATGCATGTGTATGGTTTATTATTATTATTATTATTATTATTATTATTATTATTATTATTATATTAAGAAGAAGAAGAACAGTTCATAAAATATAATGCTACAGTTGAATAGGTCTTGTCATAACAATCCTGGTTGCAATGACTTGCAACCAGGGTGAGATTCAGGAAATAAGATATTGATAAAGAAATGTTGCATTTTGCAGTTCAAATAGAAGACACCAAACCTTAATGTTGTTGCAACAATTTTGCCATGAAATTTAAATGAACATTGTAATAATTTTGTAAATATTTGTGTATAAATGTATTTAACATTTATGTTTACATATGAACAAACTTCTAGATAATCAGATCATTTCATTAGACACACGTTTGTTATTTTGTACTTACCCGTCTCATCTCTCTACTGTTAAACTGAGCATGCCCTGACAGTGCAATGCTAACACTCCCTCACACACTAGAAAGTGCCATGTGAACAGACCAACATAAAGCAATCAACCATATATCGTATGTTTTAGCAGTCGCCTTAAAATGGACAATGTTAAAGCGCACTAGGCGCCAGTTCAAGTGTTTGAGACGGAGCTGCAGTTCATTTACATCTAGCACAGTGTGTGGGTCCTTAATATGATGGTAATCAGTGGATCAGAGAGAACAGCTGTTTGACTCACCATGTGTCGCCATGTATTGATGTGTTAGATGCTGACATGCTGAGCTGTCATCCTTCAGGAATTTCTGTAAACGTCTCAGAAAACGATTCGAATCAGCCACATGAGAAATCAGCATTCACATGGTTACCTTGTTTTAACACAGCTTTCTAATAAACCCGCGTTCCAACACATTATTTTTATTTTTTTTTTTTTTTTGCTGGTATCTTTCCTATTTGTGCAAAATTCCCTACAGCGATAAATACAGAACATCTGACTATAATTAATATAACACCACAGATGTTCATTCAGTGTTGTAGCTCCTAATGTAACACTGTGAGACCTGAGATGTTGAATTACCTCTTACACCACTGGATGCCTACAGTGTGAAATTATCACCTACAATTTTAGTAAATAAACAATGTAGGAGGTAGTTTAACAGTGTAAGAGCTTAATCCAAATTATTTCGACACTATTTTTACACTCAAGTCATTGTAGTACTAAACAGAGCAAAAATAAATAATAATAATAAATAATTAGCTCTTTTAAGTCAACAAACATACAACAATATAGGTCTATACTGTATTAATTTTAATAAATATCGAAGAAAAAGTTGTATTTTGATACTTTTGGTTTGAAATCATGTGTTGAATAAACTAAAAAAAATCTAAATTAGTTTTGCATCCAACATCACTTAATTGCATCCGTTATGGGTTTTCAGCAGTGTATAGCCTTGACAGCTGTTTGACACTGGAGTTGCAAATGTTAAATTGACACTAAAATGTACGCTTCTTATCGTAGGTGTTGTATCAACTCTGTATATGCTGATTCAACACTGTAGTTAATTTTACACTTTATTGTTGTTGCTTTTGTTGTATAGTCTCTGTGTATGAATTGTTGTGGCTCCCTGAAATGAGTCTGAGTCTGATTCTTCATGCATGACTTCACAATATCTTTGCATATGAAGGCTTACTGTAAGTAGCCCTCAGAGAGAGTGGGAGAGTCCATATGGGATGCCAAATGGTCCAAAACCATGGCAACTGTATACGCTACATTTACAGCTGTATCGGGTTATGCTATACATGATGTCTGGAATGACCAATCACTTTTTTAATTAACCAATTATCTATCATTACTGACCAAATACTGATTACCACATCATACTATAAACCACAAATACTCACTCCCCATTGAGCAGTCACTGGTCAACTCAGGTACCTAATCAACTAATCATAGATCACCTCAGTCTAATGGCCAGATAGTGATCAATCTGCCCAAAAGAGCAATCACTAGTCATCACAGGTTAGTGAACAAAAAAGTTAGATTTTTGTCCATCATTCATGATTAGCTGAGTCTATAACTGCATGAATGTGCAGAAGTGTGTTACTGTTAAAGTACATACTGTTTAAATGTGAAATGCAGAGGTGTGTGCTGCCTGTAAGTATAAATTGTTTCTCCTGCCTATTACTATAATAATAATAATAATTATTATTATTATTATTATTATTATTATTATTATTATTATAATTGTTACTATTATTATTAAGAAGAACAGCTAATAAAAATATAAGTTTACAATTGAATAGGTCTTATAATAAGTATGACATAAAACCAGGATTTGATTTGGGAATTAAGATATTGGTGAAGAGATCTTGATTGAAATAAAACATTTTGCCTTTTAAACAGAAGGCGTCATACCTTATTTTTGTTGCACAAAAACTTTAGTTTTGCCGCAAAATTTGAGTGAACATCACAAAACAAGAGTATTAAGCATTTATGTTTAAATACAAAAAAAACCTTCTGATTTCAGATAATACTCACTCACTCATCGTCTATACCACTTAATCTTGTATACAGGGTTGTGGGTGGCCTGGAGCATATGGCAGGAGACTTAGGGCACGAGGTGGGGTACACACAGAGAGCAGACAACGTTGTTTCATATTGCAGGACTCACACACATACACTCACACACTCATTTACCCACTATGGGCAATTTGGGAACATCAATTAGCCTAACCTGCATATCTTTGGACTGTGGGAGGAAACCGGAGTAGCTGGAGGAAACCCACCAGGAATGGAGAGAACATGCAAACTCCATGCACACAGAGCCCGGAATCGAACCTGGCCGTGAATCGCTGAAGGTGCAAGGTGACAATGCTAACCACTAAGCCACTTTGCAGCCCTTTTTAAAATACAATAAATACAAATCAAAAATTTATATAATATATTAAATGTACTAAAACTTAAATGCATTTATGAAATTGCTTCATCTTTTTCTTTCTATTTTGAGCACTTTTTTGCTCATCCATAAATTCACGATTGACGCTCATTTCATTTGTTTTTAATTCTATTTTTATATGTTTTTCATATATATATATTTTTTGATCCATCCAGTGTCACTCAGATAAACATCCTTTGTGGGTTTTTAGATACTGACCAATGTGCTTAAAAGATCATTCACTAGTCATCACAGATTTGTAAACAATCATTAAAAGTATGATTTTGTTCATCACTCCTGACCAGACATTACTCCATAACCATTCATTATAAGACCATTCATTACTCCATAATGGTCAAACACTGATAGTGACAACATAATAACTCAAAATATCACTACACACTAGTGACCAACTAGCAATCAGTACTTACCCCAGATCAATTATTGATTACTACAGAATAATGACTAACAGCTGAACAAAACAACTGAACAATGCGTCATCAATAAGGAATCACTGATTATTGCTGCACAAACTGAAATTACTGTTTATCCCAGTTTGATGATCAATCACTAAACACAACTGTAAAATCATTAATAGTTACTGCCTAGTAATCAAGATGACTGATTATCCCAGATGTTTCATAATTTTCTTTTTTCGAGCAATAATCTTCATTTACAGATCTCTCACTTTTCACAATTTAACACATTTAAAATTATTTATATTTTAAGAGATTTAAAATGCTATAACTATAGTTCTGATTTTGACACCTGGAAAAAAGAAACATAATACAATTCAGTTCAGGAAAGCATGTACTGTACTTTTCAAAATGACATACAGTCATGTTCCCAAGGCTGTGAATGTGAAGGCCTTCACATTCATATAGCGATTTTTCATATAAACGTGAGTACGTACGTAAGTGATAACAGAAACTAAATCCCCTTGTTTTTCAACATGTGTTGTGTAATTTAGCTAGGTGTTAAATTTGGTGTGTGTAAACATTGTGGTCAGGAAAAGCAATCTAAAAAAGTCAAGAAATTGGACAATTTCTCTGAAAGTTCTAAATGTAAACTCATGCTTTTCAGGGTTTTTGGTTTTGTGTCATGTCCTGAACAGCTCTCCATGAAGTTTAAACAAATTGATTGATGTTCCTCGTTCTTTGTTTAAAGCAGTCAGGGGACACGTACAGTATGTAAGTTTTGTGAGATTTTGTGCAAAATTGTCACCAAGAGATGATCATACTGTAGGTATTTTTTTGTTTATTCACTCACTACACATTTTAACTCTCTATTATAAAGATAAGGAGGTTTTTGAGGCTGGATTTGAAGTGTTTAGTTTTGTTTAAATTGCATTTTTGTTATTTATATATATATATATATATATACTCAGCAAAAAAAGAAACATCCTCTGACATTCAACTGTTTTTACTTTCAGTAAACTTAATGTGTAAATATTTGTATGAACATTCCACAGGTGCATGTTAATTAATTGATTATGGTTAATTGAACATGCATGGAAAACATTGTTTAAACCCTTTACA
>JAOVVA010000026.1:7252875-7266908 GCA_028565275.1 Leiocassis micropogon
GTAGAGAGTCTACGTGGGGCAGATGTAGATCCCCTCCATGTTACCTCATATGACCTATCTTCTAGGTAAGAAGCAAATGAATGAACAAAATGAATATTAATGTCTCCAGCAATTACTGGGTTTTCTACAGAAACAACTAAAAAACAAAGTCTGCACAGTTATAGCAACATGTACAATATACCCCTAATTATCAGGCTGAGTAGACTTATATTTTGTGACTGTTTATGTTCGTATAAAGAACTTTAAATTAATTTAGTTTGTTGGTTTCCTGCCTGGCATCTGCATTGTAACCAATTTACTAGGCCTGTTCTCAGACTACATGCTACGCTGCAAATAACATGAGAAACAACTTCCTCATTAAGATCGATACTGTCCTTCCCTATTATGCCCTTAAATGTCCTCCTATTATGCTGCTTTACCTTCATTTGTAGCATTCATGCCGATTAACATCCAATCGCATAACGTCCAGCCACATCAATTAAGTTTCTAATTCAGATCGGAGATTGGCACAGGCACAACAGCTCCCCACAGACAGGATGAGTATCTCATGCCATGTCTTTCTTAGAGGTGTAATGTTACCTCTCTGTCTCATTTCTTTTCAGAACTATTACGTTGAGGTGCATCTCAGGTAACTGCTGTAGCTCCCAAGTAACTACTGTAACTCCTGTGCAAACACAACTACTGTTTGCATAGGGTCCAAATTGCAATACTTCCCCTTTCACAGAACAGATCTTAGACATTATGAGGTGTTTTTATTCACCATATTGGCTGCTTTCAGATTTAAGATTTTTTTAAATTGCTGTTATTGTGGTGCTCATTGTTATGTACGTGCATTTGCCGGCATCAGCAGGGGGTTTCATAATGGTCCAGTGGTAAGCATGCAATGTTCTCACAACACTGGAGTTTGAATCCTGCCCAGGACATTGGTTTCGTACTAACATTGTTTTTATATAGTTGTTTTTTAATCTGTAATGTAACTAAAGTGTTTTATTCTGTTGTTGTTTTAAACTGAATTGATGAATAATTAATATTTATCATTTATTAATTTATTTCATTTATACTATTTTATATGCTGCACATTCACTTGGTTCATGCAGCAGGTTGACACTAATTTATGTTGTGTTTTCTGGGAAATAAGGAATGCTTATTGTACCAAATGGGCGCTATTGGATAAACAAGATCACACAAAAGTTAACACAATGCTGTTGGCACGGAGACCCCTACCATTTCCCCCTTCCATTTGCATTTGGTTTGGTATTAACATTGTTTTGGGGTAGTTTTTGCAACCTTGATTTTGGGGTGATCCTATCGCCATGTAGTAAACATGACTGTTCTGACACATGTAATGGATTTAACGCACGGACAGCACCGCAAACACATACACGAGACGAGGTCTTACGTAAAAGGGTAATTTTATTTAGAAAAACAGGGTTTAAGGAGGGAGGATGGAAAAAAAGGGAAGGAAAGTAGTTAAGGTGTGCACATGCAGGACTGGTGGCAGTGCCCATCTGACATGCGGCACAGGCTGGCGAGCAGTTGTGCTGTGACACATTTCATAAAAGTAATTCTAACTTTTGTAAACAACCTAATACCAGCTTTGTCTATATATATATATCACCTTTGTCCCACATATGCATCACAAATATGTAAGCCAAGGAACATTCATGGATAACCATTTTTTTCCAACAACCAATCATTAATCACTGTTGTTCTCAAAGACTGATCACTGATCAATATGGTTATCAAAAAACAATCACTGATCATTTTTCCCATCATTTGCCCCATAATTTCTTTGTTCTTTATTTAAAACTTTTTGATCACTCCAATTTAAAAGGGAAAAGGAAGCTATTCAATCCATAGCCATTTACTTTATATCCATGGTCAGTTCTCATTATTATCTGTGAAAAAAATGCCTGCAGGCATTCCTTTTAAGATGTGGGCCTTTACCACAATCATACAACCACTAAAGGCTGCTTTGCACGGGACTTTTTAGTTTCATGCTGTCACATTGTACGGGATGATTTTAATACAATCTGACCTCAAGTTCTTTGGTAATTTATCAGTTATGTTCACGTGTGCTGCAAGTCAAGAAGTTTATCTTATACCAAATCTGATTGATCAGAAGGGGTGGATTGTAACATCTAATTTTTTCCTTCATTAATCTCATTAAAACCGTATGACTGCAATGCTGCATATACATGCATAATCTAAGGGTAACTATGCATGGGCATAATCACTGAGCCTTATCTTATTAAAAAAAAAAAAATCTTTATCATATTTATGAATTCTTAAGTTTTTGACCTTTTTCAGTGTTATCAGGACATAGAAGTGATTTCAGGTTTTTGAGTAACAAGACATCATTACATAATTTGAGGGGAAAAAAATTTTGTCTCACAAACAACATGGCTGTACTTATGGGTAGTGCTCTCATAATAGGCTTTGCTGTATGGTCTTGTTTTATTGAATTACATTTAATGGAAACTAAAGATATTTGGGTTTAAGAAAAACAATAAGCTTGGAATATTGCAACAACTTGGAATGTGCTGAAAAATGTGTTCTAAACAGGAAATGAACGTGTCAGCCAAGGAAAACAACAGCAGTTGCTGCAAGAAACAGTCAGTGTCAATACCAACAACTTCCACAGGGCAGGGGTGAAGGTTATCACAAACCATTATTCGGAAGAGACTTTAAGAGCAGAGGCCATGCCACAAAGGCCAACCGCTCATCACATTAAAGGATCCAAAGGCCAGATTGGATTTCACAAAAAATAGACCTAACCCTAACCCTAACTCTAACCCTAACCCAGTATACAGCAGAAACACTGTTAAACGACATTAGGCTACTACTGTATGTATTTTCATTGATAATTATATTTAAGGTGTATTGCGGACCCAAAAAGTTTACCTGATGATTTCCGGATTACTTGATGCTTTGTCACACAGATAAAGGATTAACCTAGCAATTGATAGCTTCTGTCCTGCTGATTATTTTCATAAACAGTTTACTGAAGTTTTATTTGCAACCATAACGTGATTATTTCAGATGATGTACAAATATGTGATTTCTATTGGATTTGGTGGCTTTTGCTAAAGATAGTGTTAGATCTTTTAGTGCTTCTTTTGCAAATAGCATTAAATAGAAAGCTAGTGCATCATATTCACTGTACAATCTCTTGTTCCACAAACCGAATAGTGTTCTTGATTAAAGGCTAGAAGCCAGTTAGCTGTGAAACATGGCATGGTCAATTTGGAAAGTGTTGTTTAAGATGTTAAGACGATGGTTTTCTTTGTGGGTTTCGGCACAGATATCCAGTAAATATATTCCCTTTTGCCCACCCAGAAGTTGGCGTGATATGTGAATGACTGCTGATGATGTTTTACAAATGTTTTAGGGCTGTTTCACCACAAGATCCTGGAGCAGTAAACCAGCAAAGGGCTGTGTGTGTTAACCACCTGGCATGACCGTCTGACATAAATAGGCTGCTCGAATATACAGTCCGGTCTTTAATAAAATCAGCCCGCGTCACTACTCCACATCATTCTGTGCACTTGCTTTTGATTCCTCAAAGGTCCAAAATGTTGTTGTTGTCTTTCAGCTGCTGACCATCTGACCCGCACAGAACTTGGCATAGGTTTTATGCCGGATACCCTTCCTGATGCAACCCTTCCATTTTAGCCAGGATTGGGACCGGCACTGCATCCAGTGGGCCGGGAATTGAACCAAGGCCTTCCGCATGGCACGCAAGAAACCTACCATTGAGCCATCAATGCCCGCAAAGAGCCAAAATAATTTACCTAAATTATTTGTTAAGAGCGAATAATCTGACGTTGATGCCAAACATGAACCATTATATTGATTTCATTATTCTGTTTAGTTGGAAGAAATGTAACATGCAATATAAAAAAGAGAAAAGGTGAAAGAGAGAAGGAGAAAAAGAATTAAATTAGTTAGAAACTATCGGAACTACAGTCATACTAATAAATTGCAACCTTTCACAGTTCGGAGAGTAAAAGGTTAGCTGTAAATATGAGCTCCTACAGCTCATTGTTCTAGACAAAAGCTTGTGCCATGTTTATAATGATGCTCCTCAGGAAGCTGATTTACCGTAAGGATAAAGCACAGCGTTCGCCTTGCTAGTGTTTAATAAGCGATGTGTGGATTAATTTTGCCATGAGCGGTGGGGGAGATAAGCACGCCCTGTGGAGATCGTTAAGCCCGTGCTTAATGAAAGCCGATGAGTCAACAAGCCATTAGAAGTGTTGTTCTCACCGTGCACTCCTCCACCTGCACCATTAAACGCTCACTGCTTAGTGACATTAACAACCATGTAGCATCAGATATAAGACATACGAGGCAGGGTGGCGCAGTGGCATGACAGGTAGTGTTTCACACCATACTTTTCACCATAACCATTTTCACACCCACCCCCCCCCCCGCCAAAAAATATATTTTATAATATATATTTTTAATACATATAATGCTTTACTCTGATCAAGTATAGAGAAAGAAAATGGAAAAATCAATGTTGAGAAAAATAATATTGGAATCACTTTGCAATTTGGATTTTTAAACAAATACAAGCAGAAATCTAAGAATGCTAATTAGTCTGCAGTTAAGAAGAAAGTGCTTACAGACCTAATGAGTTGTTGGACTTTTGACAAATTGAAAGGAAACATGGCCTCAACAAGAGAGCTGTCAATTGAAACAATGGAAAGGATTATAAAACTCATTCAAGGAGGAAATCCAACATGGTGTTGGTTGGATGTTGCTTGTTCCCAGTCAGCTGTGTCTTTGTACACAAAATGGGAAGGTTATAAAGGAAAACCATATATAGACCAAGAAGGATGTGAAAGTGTCGGGAAAGAAAACTTTATTGTTCATTTAAAATCCTTAGCATCAGCCTCATTTCTCCTCTCGTCTGTTTCAACTACTCAAGTGTTCAGCATCAGTATACTGTACGAATCACCAGCTTGATCATCTGTCATCGTCTGCACCTGTTTCTCACTGGTTCATGAATTAAGTTAGATTTCTTTTATGCTTGAATAATTCCTAGGTCACTGGACTGAAAATAAAATTTTAAAAAATTAGAGCACCAAAATAAGAAATCCTTTTTCTCAAACACACATAAAAAATCCTTCGGGAAGCCGGGAGAACTATTCTTTAAGAATATTCTTTCTTTCTGTCTTTTTGTAAGCAGAATATGAAGAAATGAGAGATGCCTCAAGATTTTAGCGGGGTTAAGGCTCTGGAATATTCCAGGACTCAAAGTGTGAAATCAAATTGTGGAATCATTTTCACGCATGAACTGGCCACCACATTGTGTGCTGTAATAAAAGCTCGTATGAAATCTTATAGTGTGAATGTGCTTATAGTTGCTTAGTGTGCAATTTTTTTTTTTTTTTTTTTTTTTTTTGGGCTAAGCAGTGTATGTGGTCACGGTTATAATCACGGGGGAGGAGGTGGAGGGGCAGCATGGACTAGATGGGGAAATATTACAATAAAACAAATATATCAAATGAAAAGTTATCTCTGGCTTGTGATTTTCCATCCTCTATTATGACAGTTTGTCAGGTTGTTGGGTTTAATTTACATACTGTATATTTATGAATATTTATAGACCCTTGTATGGCTTATGAGGATCGATTGATCCGCGGCTCCTTTGAATTATATAAGTGAAGGTTTTAACTGGCTGAACAAAATTTCTTTGTTACAATGAACCACAGCCCCGTCCGATGAACATCCAGACTGTAAAATTTAAATGCTGTACCAAGTTTGTTACGTTTATGGATTTAAAACTCAAATGACCATCAAGAACAGTTTTGAGACATTACAGCATCTGTGACAGAACAGATATTTTGTTCAGTTTTATAATCATTTGCTTTTCTTTTAAGAATAGTGATATGAATTATGTAAAAATGTTTTGGCCAGTGGTATTGCTGATAATACAATGACCTGTTTTTACAGATCTGCTTAACCAGCAATTGAACTTATTTTCAAAATGTCTGTTATTTTGCGTTGCAAGTCCAGGTTTTGATTCCTGTCTTACATTTATATTTTAGGCATCTGGCAGTCGCTCTTATCCAAAGAGACAGCCATTTGTATTTCATTATACATGTGAGCAGTTGAGGGCCTTGCTCAAGGCAGTCGTGGGATTTGAACCTGGGACCTTCCAAACTGTAGTCCTTTCCCAGACCCGACCAGACTGTCTTGTCATACAAGACATACAGGGTATGCCAGTTGGACTGGCCAATTGGAGATTCCAAATTCCCCCATAGTGTGTGTGTGTGTGTGTGTGTGTGCCCTGAGATGAAATGGCACACCATCGAGGGTGTACCCTGCCAACAGCCCTGAGTCCCATAGGAACGGCTCCAGGCCTACCGCGACTCATTTTATTTAACAGCATCTGCTTGCACACTGTGTTTTTTCATGCCCTTTCCATCGCTGCTTGACCTGGCAATTTTTGCCCATGCATCAGTCCTTCCACATCTTGTATTACATTGCATTTGGTAGTCTACATCAGTACGAGGCTACATCAGGTTCAACTTTCTGTCAGCCAGGATCAGAAATTTCAGACCAAAAGCGGGCACAGGCTCCCCAAAATATTAATACAAATTTCACATGGTTTGATGAAGCTCGATTTTTGCTACAATGTGCAAAAGACAGGATTAGAATTTGCCATCAACAGCATGACTCCATGGACCAACAATTCAGGCTGGTGGTGGTGGCATAATGGTGTTGGGAATGTTTGCTTGGCGAACATTGTTTGAATTTCATGATGATATGACGTGTCATGAAAAGACCACAATGGTCTCAAACTAGATCCATGTCCTTGGCAAATAATCATTGGCACTCATGTGCTCATGTTCACCTACCAAAGTTTTTTGTGAGATGGGAGAAAACTGAAGAACCTAAAGAACATGGGAAGAACATGCAGAAACCACAAGATCCTGGAGCAGTAAACCAACAATGCTACCTGATGTACTGTACAATCTTGGCACCTTACTGAGAAAGTCACTAGTTTAAATGGACTGTGAAATCCATCTAATCTATTATATACAACTGGAGGTAGTATTGCTTGTCAAATCATTAGATGTATTGGCAGTGCCTTATAGTTTGTAGCTCTTATAAAAGCACTGAACAAAACAGTCTTTCATTCTAGGAGTAAAGCAATGTTCCAGAAGCAGGAAAAATGCATTTTTAAGGAAGTCCTGACATCACTGCAGTATAAATAACATCGTTGCACATGAAGGGTAAACCCCTTTAAGCCAGTACTGAATGTGAAAGCAAATTAATGCAAGCAGGTCTTACTGTGAAGTGTGACTAACAGTGTGTGTCAGAAAGAGAGAGAGAGAGAGAGAGAGAGAGAGAGAGATGCTCTGTAAAAATGACTCCCTATTCACCATATAGTGCACTGTTTTCGTGATCTGTCCATGAACACCCATAATGCATTGTTTCATTACTTTGATATACATCATTATTAAGGAAGACAACAGCATGCTAAAATGGTAACGACCCTTCAGATTTCTTACAAATGTAAAATATAAAGTTATTTCCACAGCGACAAACTGAATGTTCAGTTCATAGTTAGCTTGTTTATTGTCTGTAAATGTGATAGAGCTCAAATAATAGGGTGGATAATGAGTGCTCTAGCATGGTGCTGATGCAATGGAATTGAACCACTATCACAGAGTAATGTTGATCTGTTTGATCTGTATGAAATCAATTACATCACATTCTTCCCAGTTCATTTTATGTACGAGGGGCGTTCAAGTGAAACCGGGACACGTGATGAAATTCCTCGTGAATGACGGCGTAAGAAATTGATTAACGTTTACAGAAGACTTCGAGCACAGCATGGTGATGAGACTCTTAAAGGAGGTGAATGGTGCATACATTGTAGTCCTTTAAACCCAGAGTATTTTGGCCATTTTTGCATTACGTACCATGTTTTAATAAATATACATGGAATCAGAATTGTGCAATATAAAGTGATTTAACTTTTTTCAGTACAACTTCGGCTATATAATGAATTGAATTACTATACTATACAAATATGACTATATTTGTAAAAAAAAAAAAAATAATAATTAATAGGCCATATCTGCAAAGAAATACACTGATGAACAGGATCACATGTGTTTATAGTTATTTTCGGTCGTTTGACTAAAATAATACAAGTATAATTTGGTACGTTGGTGAATATTTTTACGACGCCATTTTCCATATTCTAGTCGTAGTAAAGTCTTTGTGTTCTAAAAGTTGTGACAGCGTGTGCCCGTAATAGGCATGCACCTAAATCTTTGTCGCTCCCTGCTCACTCCGGAGTCTAACTAGGTAGACGGTGTCCCCTTCTGCAGGTGTGCAAAGGGGCAGGTCCGCGGGAATGGGCACGGCTGTGATTGATTATCATTTATGGATCTCGGGCTTCTCCCCGCACTATAAAAGCAAGGCGGGAAGTGTAGCTCAGGGTCCCTAAGGTCTTCAGAGCAGAGTCGCGCAGCGGCCGCTACAGTAAACGCGGAAGAGTGGCATGCAATCGGAGTGATGCAACGCACCCCAGGAACTTCAAAGGCATAGAATTAAGTGCAGCCTTTTGCTCTCCGCATGGAGGAAAGCTGCAAAAAGACTATGTGAGCTCCCATGGCACTTTAGCTTTAATTTAAAGCCAGCACTCAGGAACCTGAGGCCAAAGAGGAAAAGGGCGCTGTGCTCAACATTAAGGCCGCTGCAGTACTGGAAGAGCGATGGCTGACCTTGGTAGGGAGCGCGTGTGACTCTTGTCTGCGGCCGCACCCAAGCAGCGCTGGGCGGGGCCGGAAGGCCAGTCAGCGAAGAGGATAGCCGGTCGAGGGAGCATGCAGCTGGGCACTGCCACCAGACCTGCACATGTACAGCTTTACCTTTTTCCTCTCCTTTTTTTCCTTCCTCCCTCCTTTTCTTTCCCCTATTTTCTAAATAGATTTTCCTAATTTTCCATAAGACTTTTTTTTTTTTTTTTATCGGTTATTGACCAATGCTGTGTTGAGTTTTAAGGGTTAAAGAAGGCTGTACATCTGTGAATGACGATCCTCGCCGAGGTGAACATTCAGTGAGTGGAACACCTGATGCTTGGAAATAAATGAATAACTTGTTGCCAAATTACAGAAAAGACACATCAGCCTGTGGGAATTGTACAACCAATCATTCACCAACACTACTTCCACATTACAGGAGCTCGGGAGGGAGTTATAGCCACATCCCCCGTACAGTCCTGACTTTGCTTCAAGCTATTGAAGGAGTTCCTGGGAGTCAAGCATTTTAGACATGAAGCAAGCAGTCCGATCATGGCTCCACGCACTAGTGAAACACTGGGATGAGTGCATAGTGTATCAGGCAATTTTATAGAGAAATAAAGGTAGTTTCTATTCTCAAAAATATGTTCCGTTATTCTGCATAATCAAAAGTCCCAGTTTGACTTGAATGCCCCTCGTAGTTCCTACTAGAGAGGTTAACACGGTGGGTTAAAGTGTTTATATTTTGAAAAATAGAACCGACAATTTTTTAAAAAAATCAAGTGCATAAACCAAATCAGTTCCACACACACTTCTGAAGACGTGTCAGAGATAGAACTCACAGACCATGCTGACATCGCAGGAACTTCTACCACTGGGGATTCTAGTGGCATAATGGCATCCAGATACTGAAATGAACACTTGGAGGTGTATTGCGTTTCAATATATTAGCATATATTATGTAATTTATGTATGGCTATCTAAAACAGTCACATTTTGTTAAAAGGCTAAAAGATCAAAGTTGCTCAATGACAAAAGCGAGAAACACAAAGTTATAGTCTTTATAGTCCTGTCCATCCATCCATCCATCTAGGAAACTCTGTAGTCCAACTAGGCACTGTGGAGGCCAATGGTGACTGTTGTATTTATTCTCATTTTTACCACCGTGGTAGGACCTACGATCAATATTCATGCATACATTTCCACACTACGGGCAATTTGGAACCGCAAATGTGCCTAATCTGCATGTCTTCGGGCTGCGGGAGGAAACCAGAGTACCTAGAGAAAACCCACCAAGCACGGGGAGAACATGCAAACTCCATCCCCACAGACCCTGAGGTGGGAATCAAACCCGGACCCTGGAGGTGCAAGATCAGGTAGACCCTGGACAGTGCTAACCACTTAGCCACGTGCCGCCTTATACTGCTATCGGGAGTTGAATATCATTTTGAAAATAAGCTGCTCTATATAGGCTCGTGGATTTCTTCTCCTCTCTGAAAATAGAAATTGTAAGCAGATACCATGAATTGCTGAATGCATCATATTAGGTGGAAGCATTATCACACCTGAGTATTACTGTGTCATTCCACCCCTGCTGAGATAGCTTGAGCAGTGAATCCAGTCATTTTATTACAGTGTTCTGTTTTTATTTTTTATTATTATTGTTACTATTGTTCTATTGTTTTTACCTGAAAAGCTCCATAAAATATGAAGGCTTTAGTGTGGGCGATTTTTTAGCAAAGGATGGTTATGTTAAAGAATATATTTGTTGTTGTTGTTGTTGTTTTTCAATTAATATCAGATTATCCACGAGCGATGCAATGCATGCAAAAAAAGGACATCACTGTCCAGGGCAACAACACTGTGAAATGAATGACAAACCTGAATGTGTGAGGGATAAATATAACAGAAGGCCACAGCCCACTTGCTCCCATCATTATAGTTTGTCTAATGTTATTAAAATTTCCTTTAAAATCTCCACCAATGGATTCTACCTCATCCCATATGAATGAGGACGGTGCTGTGACTGGGATACTGGGATGAGATGGTAATGTTTGACAAACAAACTTTTGCCAGCTTGTACATGGTTATTTAATATATTTGACATTAATGTATTAAGGTTGCTGCTGGTGACTTGGTAGCCCTGGAGCCCTTATGTAACCTAAGATACTGCTTTAGGTGAGCTTTAACTCACCGCCAGAGAGAGCTGACCAAATCAAATGTGTATTCAGTTAGAGCTTCAGGACTTCTGCCTTTTATTTATTAATATTAACTGATAGCATTGTGCATGGATGCACAAAATAAGCATCGTATATTGAACACGCTCCTTTTTCTAGAATCTGTGAACTGAACAGATCCGTTTGCTATAAAACCTTACCATGCAAGGTGTTCATTTAATTTATCTTATTATTAATATTCTGTGACCCTAAGACAGATGTTACTCAGTTTTTTAGTCAAACTAGTCAGAGATGGTGTTTAAGAAGAAGAAATGAATGTGAATTAGTCCTTTTTTGGACTGTAAACTTAGATCAGATTAAGAATCGTCAGTTACTTAAACACTGTGGAGACATATTTGAGTTGTGGTTAAATGAGTTCATGTTTTATGTTGTAAAACTGCTTTGAGTGGAAAAATTTCAAGTCTGAAAATTAAATCTGAAAAAGCTAAGCCAACCTGTCTAAATTGGTATATATTTTTTTGTTATGAAAAAAAACTGTGTGAACATGACAAGGAGCTGAAACATACAGTGGTACCTTGGCAAATGAATGCCCCACCTTAGGAATTTTCGCCTTAAGAACTGCAATTTTGCAAGAAATTTTACTCAGCATGCGAAGCATTTTCGGCATATGAGCGACCGAACCAAGCTGAAACAAGTGCCGGCTTTTTTTTTTTTTTAGCATTTTGTGTAAGAAGCAAACGCGACAGCAAAAAGAAAAGGGAGCCACTTCCAGTTTAGTTTTTTAAAAGAGAATTCATAGATTAAGGCTAAGTGAGGTTTAATGTCTATTTATTCCAATTTTACTTAATTTACATGTCTTTCTAAATGTTTTGATTGTTTTTAATATATGAAATTATGATTATGGTGTTAGAAATTGGTAATATTGGTGATATTTTTTGGGTGGCTGGAACGGATTATCTGCATTTACATTATTTTCTATAGGAATATTGTATTTCGCAATACAAATATTCACCTTAAAAACTCGCCTCCAGGACAGATTAAATTGTGTTTTAATAAGGTACCACTAAAATGAAATGTAATCCTCTTTTTGCTTAAATCATCTTAATTATTTAATGATACCCAGCCATGGTTTTAATTAAACTACCCAATGTCTAAATCAGTAAGAATTTTCCTCAATAAAGGGATAATGTTTTTAACAGCATGAAGCCTTTTACAACAAGAGCTCAGAGAACTGCAGTTTAGACAGCCTTGTTCTAGATCGTATTCCACATTAATTTGATATGTCAGTCATGCAGCTTTCATAAAATATTTGACAGACCATTTCTTTCATCTTAAAAAATAAATGCCCCGAGTTTCTTAGTTGTTCGGTTTAAAAGGTTTGACACTAGACATTAATTTAGCTGTAATTTTGCATGACCCTGTGACAACAGAGTCAGACGTGTGTTCACTCAGTGCTCGCCTTTTTCACTTGTGTTTCATTGGGAGAAGAAGCAGTAAATAAACAGTCATTAAGCTGTCACGTACTAATCTATTTCAGTACCTTTCGTGTCATTTTAAAAAATCAAATCATTGCTTAGCAACTGTTGCTATCCTCCATTGCCTCTGCCAGGTCTTTTCAACGTTTTAGCAGTGCTCCAGCAGTTCCTCTGAACACATTCCAAACTGAAGCTTTCTTAAACTTCTCAAGACAAGTGGTGCATGTAAGCGCTCTGCTAGCAGTGTGTTTGACTAATAAATCGTAATAAGTAACAGAATGTCCTCCACATGTCCTTCTGTAACAGAAGTAGCATTTGAATATCCTATCAACCTTGTCTCTGTAACCAAAACTGTCCACTTAAGTCACAACTTCTTCCCAGGAGCATTTTTCGAGTTTGCAGTGGTTGCAAAGTTGCACCTCCCATGCTACAGTAAATGTATTTAATTGTACATCAAGTACATATGTACATATATACACTACTGCTGTGAGAGTATCATATGACATACGTGAGATGTAGCATGTCCATGTGGCACATACATTTTGGCCATCCACAATCTTTCATAGCAGCTTCTTTATATGTAATTAAAAGCAAATGTAAAGCCAAATGAACACTGATTTTTTTTTCTCACTTTTTCAGATGCTTGTTTCGCTCTCTCTCTCTCTCTCATACACACTATATGGACTAAAGTCTTTGGCCAAACCTGCATTGTCATTATATCCAAATACCTATACTTCAAAATGGAGTTGGTCCCCCTTTTGCAGCCAGTCAAGTTCTTCCACACATGTCTTTATAGTTCTTGGTTTGTGCAATGTAGAACATTCATGTTGAAATAGAAAAGCGCCTTCTCCAAACTGTTGCCACAAAGTTGGAAGCACGGCATTGTCCAAGATGTCTTGGTATGCTGAAGGGCAATCACTGGGGAAAAGGGGCCAGAATTAAACACCTAAATTAAATTATTAATAGGTTCCTTTTTAAAGGCAAAGTCACAAGACAATCTTGTGGCCATCATGTGTGAAATTGATTCCTGACACACCCAGAGCCACTCTTTTACAATTTAAGCCTGGGATATACCCATGCCTTATGCCAGCAAAGGAAAAAATCTATCATTTAGGTCATCAGCTGATTTTGTTTTATTTCCACATAAAATTGTTAAGTCTAGACCTGATCAAACTGAAGCGACCGCGGCTCATAATAATATCTACAAAGGCTTATACAGTGGCCACTATACATGACGGGAGCACCGCTTCATGCACTTCTCTTCTGACCCTGATGCGCCCATCACTCTGGAATAGGGTCTGGACTCATCAGATCACATGATCTTTTTCCATTACTTAAAAGTCCATTTTTTTAATACTTTAGGGTCACCGGTCCAGAGCAACGGAGAGTGTGGAAAGGAGGTGAAGAGGCAGGTTGGAATGGGTGGAGAAAAGTGTCAGGTGTGTTGTGCGATAAAAAGGTATCAGCGAGAATGAAAGGAAAGGTGTACAGGACAGTGGTGAGACCAGCGATGCTCTATGGCTTAGAGACAGGGGCACTGAAGAAAAGACAGGAGGCAGAGTTGGAGGTAGCAGAGATGAAGATGTTGAGGTTCTCCTTGGGAGTGACAA
>JAOVVA010000026.1:7304209-7314319 GCA_028565275.1 Leiocassis micropogon
AGAGAGAGAGAGAGAGAGAGAGAGAGATAGGCATGATGTAACTAAAGCTTGTTAATGCACCTAGTGGAACATATAGTGGATTACAACAATCCATCCTAGAGGTAACGAACATATGAACAACGATTTCTGCATCATTACATTAATTTGGCATTACATGAATTTATTGTGAAAATTTAGAAGAGAGTGTCTAATGTCCTTTACAGCATTATTCTGGTGTCTCTTATCCGTAACAGTGAAAGCAAATAAGACATTCATAAATAACTTACAAAGAAGTTGACTATATGGAGATAAAACAGTGGATGTAAAATAAAGTCTTGTGATACATCAAAGTCATCTATCACAATACACAATCACAATGCATGATACATCAGCACAAACAAGGAGACACATACCTGATCTCTAGTTGGTCATTTACTACTTTAACCAGCACTGTCTCTGTTATGATGAGACCCTAGTCCAGACCAACTGATTTCATTAATGTTATATCTATGTAGGTATGAAAATAACTGTTTTGCTACAATCTTTCCCAGAATTTTGTCCTTAATAAATTGTCTTTTATAGCAGGACAGCTGACAGGAGTTGAGGGTAGAGGTTTCATAACTGCTGGTTTAAAGGATTTAGTACATTGCCAATGCTAAAGAACAAATTCTTTTTAAGACAAGGTAATATCTGTTTAAGGAAACATGTAGGTATATGTTAGTGAAATTAATCTCTTGAAACTGATTCACTAAACCACTAATCTAAAATGATTATACAGTATTATCATCTGCATGGTTAGTTATCAAACTGTCTGGTTTTATTTCTAATGAGCAAGACAGAGGTGAAGACCCACTAATACAATATTGTCAGAGGAACCTCACTCAGCAAGAAACCCATCTTTTTCTGGGTGACACTACAATGCAATTTTGAACCATTTACAAATATATGCTTTTGTGTCATATCATGCGTTAAAAGAACATTTGGTATGAATATCATACTTTTTATTTGTGTTCTCAGAATTTCTTTTTTCCTTTCTGAGTGAAAGTATTTCCAGAATAAGGAATGAGTATAAGGATGAGACCATCCTTAGGGTATCCAATTGGCACTATCCACAGCAAACTCATGGCAATCATCCACGTGGGGCTATCTTCAACAGCAGTGAGTAATTCTCAGGTGAAGGTAGCTCAAAGCAGAAGTAGGCCATGAGCAAAATTCAGGCAGGACTAGAGGGCAGATAGAATCAGGATCATCAAGCTTCCGGGTTAACACATGTAGCGTATAACGTGTAATAGTATACTTACGTCCTGTAGTGGTTTAAGAGGAAGTACAGTGAGCACACTGTGACTTCAGTAAGACTAGCTTAATCAACTAACTAGTATGACACAAGCCCAAAGGTACCCTGCAACATAAAACAGCCAACAACCTCATCATCAACCAACCTGAACGGATGTGTGAGACCATCGGACCTGGGCCTATTTTGCCTTAGAGAAAACCTATTAACAAAAGGATTTTCTAAACAAGTAGTAGTACAGGTCTTTAGCCTGTATTTTTGATACAGTGTTAGACAGTATCCTGGGTACAGACTGTTGCATAACGCTGGAGCTTTATAAGAATAATAAACCAGTAGTCTTCTTTCTATTCATTATAAAGTTAAAAGGACATTTATGTGATTTATTGTTTATTATTAGTATTTTATAAATAATTCAAAATTTTATTAGGAAAAACTAGACAGTAAGATATTACAATAGTTGAACCTTAAAAGAAGAAGCGATAGGAAGGTTTAAAAAGTCATAAAGGAACATTATATCAAATTTAAATTCAAATTTTATTCGTCACATACACAGTCATACACAGTACGATATGCAGTGAAATGCTTATACGACCAATTAACAATAAATAAGGAAGAGAAATAGAAAAGAAACAAGAAATAAATAGCTTAACTATAAGAAAGTAGAACAAAATATAAAATTTTTCAAAAATATATAAGAAATATAAAGTATATAAGAAATATAAAACCTATCTGTACAAGACAAAATAAGTTTAAATGCAAATAAAAAGTGGAAATGAATGAAAAATGTCCAGAAGTGTGCAAATGTGCAATATGTGTGCAAATGTCCGGTCTACAGTGTACTGGGGTGTGTGCACAGATGAATGATGTCCATGAGTGTCCATTTCTGTGCAGTGTTGCAAAAACACTAAAAAAAACACTTAGTCCTGTGTGTTAATCTGGTTGAGAGACCGTATCACCTGTGGGAAGAAGCTCCTCCTCTGTCTCTCTGTGTTGGCCTTCAGGGAGCGGAATCGCTTTCCTTACCTCAACAGAAAGAACAGTCCATTGCTGGGGTGGCTGAGGTCCTTCATGATCTTCCTGGCCTTGGTCCAGCACTGCTTGCTGTATCGAGTGCAGGTCAGGGAGCTCGGTGCGGATGATGCGCTCAGCTAAACGCACCACCCTCTGTACAGCTCGTCTGTCCTGCATGGTGCTGTTCCCGAACCAGGTCGAGATGTGACAGGACCATGACGGTGTTGATGTGACAGGACCATGACAGGTCCTGCGTGATGTGAACACCGAGGTATCGGAAGTTGTCCACTCTCCCCACTGGGCTCCTGTTGATGACGAGGGTCTGGTAGTTCCTCTCCTGCTTTGTACTAAAGTCCACTATCAACTCCTTTGTCTGGCTGACATTCAGGAGGAGATTGTTCCTCTGGCACCAGTTCTCCAGATTTCCAACCTCCTCCAGGTAGGCTGTCCCGTCGTTGTCAGAGATCAGGCCCACCACGACAGTGTCGTCAGCAAACCTAATGATGGTGGTTATATGTTGGTTATCTTAGCAATATTTCTGAGATGAAATAGTTTAAATGACACCAATATGTTTCATTCAGAGATAAGGATTTCCTGACCTCTAGGATTTTTTTATGCCATCGTCTATTTGAATAGGGAAATATGCTGATATATCAGCATCAGGAGCCTTTCTATAGCTGAGAAGGCCTTGCCTTCTTGCAATTAAGAATACCACCAATTCACCTGGACCAAATAAATACAATCTATTTTTTTTTTTTTTTGTATGGTCAGTTTTTAAGAAGTGGGTATGATTGTTACATTAGGGTGCAATTTTTTTTTTTTTTTTTTTTTCTTGCTCCTTAGCTATGTTTCTTTAAGTGTATATTTAGAGCAGTTGTCATAAATATTATCTAAAATAGGCCAGTTGCTACAGGCTTTGTATCTTACCAACCAGGGATAGAAAATGTACATATATTGCCACAATTTCCCAAACCAACCAGACAAGCGCAGTTTTCCAAACTATTTAATAGGGAAACGGATAGAAGAAAAAAGAATTATTAACGTCTGTTACTGCAGTAGAGCTGTGTAAATAAAGTACTGTGCAAAAGTATTGAACCACAGATTTTTTGTTGTTACAGCTTTCTTTTTTGTAGAATACTTCTCCATCCGCTCTTTTTATTGGCAAGTTTGTAGCTCACATATACAGTACTGTGCAAAAAGTCCACTCCCTGTAGCAGTCCCAGAACATTTTTTGTTTGTTTGTTAAGCCACACAGTGACCTATAATATCATTTAAGCATTAAAAATCATCTAACTTAAGGCGAGTGAGAAACAGATTCAGATGATGACAGATGATCAGACCAGTGATACTGGTATACTGGAGATGCTGAATGCTGAGGTTGTTTCAAAGACAATAAATGTTTTTATTGTATCTTTAGCCACTTTTCAGCCTGGCTGAAATTTTTTTCCTATTTCTTTACTTCAATCTAAGCATGAGTCAGAAAAAGTGAGTGAGTGAGTGAGTGAGTGAGTGAGTGAGTGAGTGAGTGAGTGAAGAAATGAGGGGTGGTTCAAGACTTTTGAACATTATTGTATTTACCAAAGCTGTATGGGATACCGCCGTGTATGAGTATGAGATGACAAAATCATTAGCAATATCTTCATTGATCTTCCACCTTCATGTTGTTTAATAACTTTTTGTTTCACTTCCAAATCTAAACTTTTCAGTTGCTTCTTGCTGCTGGTATTAGTAGCACTGGGTTGTCTGGGGTTGGAGCCATAATGCCGTTCACTGTAATATATATATATAAAAAAAGAACAGACAGTGAGATCCCGCTACAACACTTAAGACATTCAAGTGCTTTGTGTACAAGACATATGAACTCTGTTCTAGATCACATTAACATGTGTGCTTCAAACACGTATCACAGCCTTCAGGTCTGGGAGGGGACTGGGAGGCCATACAGCGTCTCCAGAGCCAATCTGAGGAGGGGGATCAGCAAAGCCAGACATGCGCACAAACAGCAGATTGAACTTCACCTTCTGCTGACCGCCAGCACATATGGCCTTGGATTAAGGCTATCACTGACTGGCGCCTCCAACCAGCTCTGCCTCACTTCCTCGACAAGCTCAATTTTTTTTTCAAGATCTCACTTTTGTTTTAAAAGGGGGAACATAGAACCCATGCTCAGAGCAGAGCTATTACCAGGTGAGCAGTTGCTCATACTCTCGACCACTGAAGTGTGTGCTACCCTAGGCAGGAGCAATGCATGGAAAGCAGCTGGCCCTCATGGCATCCCTGGCTCGCACTAACAGACTGAAAAATAGCTTGTGGCCGATCTTCCTGTGGATGTTACCACACTAAACAGTTGATCATAGAATGTTAACAAATACACTACTACTAAATGCACTACTGCACTGAAAGTGCACTGTCACTTTCACTCTATATTGCACTGCATCATCCACTATGCATCTTTGCACCATCCATAACTTATGTTTATGACTGCACTACTGTATATTCCACCCATATCTATTCTGTATATACTATATCATATAGACATCCATATGTATACATGTGTAGATCAAATTTACTGCACCTATTGTACATTAATCACTCTCACCACTGTACATATGGACCCATACTCCTCATTTACATTGTAAATAGGCCATTTAAGCACTTCTGGTTAGACACTAACTTTATTTCAGTGGCTCAGTACATGTACTTTGAACATTGACAATAAAGTTGGATCTAATCTAAAACGACTGCTCTCGTCAAGGAGTCACCACAGCGGACCATCCAATCTGCACAACAACTTGGCACAGGTTTACGTCTTTTCTGACGCAACCCTCTCATTTTATTTGGGCTTGGGACCGGCACTGGATCCAGTGGCTAGGGTTTGGGAATTTTCTGGGAATCAAACCCCAGGGTTCCGGATGGAAGGCGAGAAATCTACCACTGAGCCACCAATGCCCCTAAAAATATGTATTACAAAATAATTGGAATAATAATATCACTGATTACATTAAAGCTGATCAGCTTACTTTTAGCTTTAATCTATTAACTATTTCTAAAAGATTTTTCCCTGGCAATGACGGGTACTTCTGGTGTTTTAGTAGTCAAGTCAAGTAGGCTTTTATTGTCACTTCAACCATATACAGTTCAGTACACAGTGAGACGAAACAACGTTTCTCCAGGACCAGTTTTAAGGTCATTTTGAGGACCAGATTTGAGGTCATTCAACATTATCCAAAAGTCATTTTACCACAGTCACACTAACTTTTAAAAACAATGTTGTCGCAGTGTTGTGTTTTGAGTGGACAACATCATACAACATTAGCGTAAGACAAATGAGATGATGTAATGGGCTGAGATAACTTCAGACTGGAGCATTCTTCCCGTTCTGCCTCATATTTCTGGCACCCAGATGGTTCTGTACATTTTGGAAAGCATGACATTTCAAAATAATCTTGTAGAAGCACCACATGCTAGAGAGACAGGACCCATTTCAAGTGGGGCTGTTCTTGATATGGCATTGTACATTTCCCACCTGATTTTGATCTGAAGATCTGACATATTCTTGGCCTTCAGGGTTGCCAGCTCCCCATAAAAAATAAATAATAAAAAATTGGCACCCCAATCAGTTACTGGCCGGTGTGTATGTTGCCCTGGCATGGCCTTGTATCCCACCCCAGGATATAACCTAATGTTATGTCTGAGATACGATGATGCTCCACCATGACTCTGAACAGGTTGAAGCCATTCCTAAACGTGACTAAGAGTGAAAGAGTAACTCATGTCCCTCGTCTCTACTAAGAAAGGAAGTAGACCTATGGGGAATTGAGTGAAATTAAAGAACGCTGAGCACAAATACTAACACAATTGAACAAATTGAACAGGGCCTTTATATTTTAAATGCTCAGTTGCTTTAACTCCTATCTTGCTTATAAATGTCCACTGATGAAGTAACGCATGCCAATTTGTGCTGATGTCAGTTTGTGAGGCAGAACTTCATAATGAAGAACATCTGGATGTGTGTGTGTGTGTGTGTGTGTGTGTGTGTGTGTGTGGTGTGGTGTGGTTCCTTCACATAGGGCCAACTCTTTGCCTGTCTTTTAACAGTTATTCTACTTCCATCGACCCACACACACACACACACACACAAACTGCAATCAGATGCTTTTCATCACTGCATAAAGAAGAGAAGGTCCCGCCTTGAACATCTGTCTCTCACACGCTTTGATGTTCTAATTAGCTTCCTTTCATGGCTTTTTTCTGTCATTTTATATCTCTGAAATTTGAAGGAATGCAAAAAGACTGATTAAATCTCCTACTGGGTAATTCCTGCAGTAGGGAAAGTGTGTGGCAGTTTTACTTCAAGGAAGAGGATTAGCAAGTATACTTATATCAGTTGATATCAGTTAAAATGCAATTCATTTATTCATTCATTCATTCATCAGTAACCTCTTGTGGATGTGGTGGCTCCTGTCCTGGTGTAATGCAGGAACACACTCTAAATAGAATACCAATGCATTGTAGGGCAGCATGCACATATACACTCACACACATATTCACAGCTCCAGACATTTTTTTTTTTAAATAAATATGTTGTTAGGTGGAAAATAGAGAAAATTGTCCAACGTGTAACACTTCACAGTGACCTGAGCTGAGTATCAACTGGGGACTGTGTAGCTGTGAGGCAGCAACGGTACCAGGCTCGGAATGATTCATGATGGTACCTGGATTTGCTAATAGATTCCGGTGTCACAGATCATGACAGTTATCACATTCAATGTTTGTCAGGAAAAAGTGTCTGCAAATGTAATATTGACAAAAATTCAGATGTTTATTAGATATACACTGTGTTGTATATTGTGATATGTTTCCTTTTTGCCTAGTGTATCATTCTAAACAAGCCTTAATAGCCTGTAATGTCTGAGTGTGTGAGTTTTATATTTTCCTTTTACTTTCCCTTGTCCATGCTGGTGAGTGTCTTCTCTCGCAAAACACTAATGGACTTTTAAATTAGGAAAATGAAACAAAACTTGGCTATACAAGAGTTCTGTGTGTCCACTGCCTGCCCGTTACCCCATAACTAAACTATACAAAGGGTGTTTGAGTCAAACCAGGACTTGTGACTGTGCGGAATAACTAAACACTATTATAAGACTAAAAACTCTCCTCAGACAGATGCCATTCAAAAGAATCACATCACTGTACTGTTCTTGAAGCTTTCTGTTTTTGTCAATTTTTTCAATGAAATTTCATCACAAGTCCCGGTTTCACTTGAACACCACTCATATATACTGTAGATATTGCTGTATTCAAAAAGAACCTTGTTCCTTCAAGGTAATATCAAGCAGTTTTTTTTCATAGTGTGTCTTTCAGCACCAGCAAACATGTGATCTAAGTACCAGGCTCTTGTTTCGTATCGGCCTTGACATTTTCATGATTCACAAGATTTCAAGATCCAAGTTCTTCTAGATGAACGTCAAACATGAAGTCATCGAAGGTTGATAAGAAATTACCACTCCCACAAGCAAGTCCATTTTAAGTGGTTGAGCTTTACTCTACAACAGAAAAAAACAGAAACTCTTTATTTGTAGTGCATGTTGGATATGTTGTTCAAAATTAATAACCTGGTGTAATCTTCTAAAAATGAGGATATGTGTTCTTCTGACTCTCTTTTTCAGGAGTTTTTTTATCAGGATTTTTCAACTATGATTTCAATTCAATTCAATTTTATTTGTATAGCGCTTTTAACAATTGACATCGTCACAAAGCAGCTTCACACAATCAAAAGAATTATTAAAGTTTGTATGAAATGTGAATGTGTATGAATCAAAATGATAAGACTGTCCCTGATGAGCAAGCCGAGGACGATGGTGACAGAGGCAAGGAAAAACTCCCTGAGATGGTAATAGGAAGAAACCTCGAGAGGAACCAGACTCAACAGGGAACCCATCCTCATTTGTGCTTGTTTTTCTGGTGTAGTGCTTAATAACCACTTTGAGCTGCGTGCATATCATAGCACAGCATTAAAATTACAGGTACACAATGACAAACAAAAGCAGCAAGCTTATTGTAAAAAAAAAAAAAAAGGTTTATTTATTTACTGTCTTTAGATAGGTGGCTCAAATTTATTAGGCTGGTTTGTCCAATCAGACAGAAATTTCAGAAGCTTTCAATTTTATGTGCAGTTGAGAAAGACAGACCCGACCTGCTGTTAAATATTGTTAAAGATTGCCTGTACAATCTAGATGGTTAACTTGTATGTGTGTGTGTGATAGAGATGTTAGACAGTAAGACAATGGGAATTGATTACTGTAATTATGGTTGTGTTCTTCATTTGGTCAGAGAAGTGAAACAGAAAAAGAGAAATTTGCACAGATGTTTCTGACTTGTCTCGCTGTGAGTCAGTTTGCATTTGTCTGGGTCTGAAAATGTAGGAGAGAAGGCAAGCTTTGACATCTTTCAATTTGTTTAACTGTATAATTTTCTATGCAGAATATCTGCTAATGATCTGTCTGCTTAATATCTTTCTGCAGAGTATATAAAGCGTGATGAACGCGGTGTCATTACCAAGCTTGAACAAAAAGGGTTAAACATTTCCCAGTGAGAACATATAAAGCATGCTGTAGTGTGGTCAGTTGCTCACAGGTACTCACAGGTACTGTCATTAATATTCATTATTCAGACTGATGCAAGCAAAGCAAGCTGTAAGGGGTCTGTTTTTTTGATCTGGGTGGCACGGTGGCTTAGTGCTGACGACGTGCACCTCCAGGGTCTGGGTTCGATTCGAATCTCGGGTCTGAGTGTGTTGAGTTCACATGTTCTTCCCGTGCTTGGTGGATTTCCTCTGGGTACCCCGCTTTCCTCCGACAGTACAAAGACATTAAGTGGTGTTCCCAAATTGCCTGTACCCTACCCAGTGCCAGTGTACGTCTGAGCCATGCAAAGGATTGGCACCTCATCCAGAATGTACCCCGCCTTATGCCCTAGGTCTCCTGGGATAGGATGCAGGCCCTTCTGACCCTGTATATAGGATATGGTGGTATAGACACTGAGTGAGTGAGTCATTTGATCTGCTTTAAACACAGTAAAAAAATTAAGCCAAGAATTACACATTGCAGCCACCTTGTGGCCATAAATTAGAAATATAACGGAGGGGGAAAAGATATCTTGGAAGGTTTGGTATTTTATTTTTATTTTATAAAATTATAACAAAGAGACATTTTCACGAAGGGCGTTCAAGACAAACCTGGACTTGTAATGAAACTTCTCATGAATGAAGGCATAAAGCTGTTGACATTTGCAGAAAACTTTAATCACAGGTTGAATGGTGCAAGCGTTTTAAAGAAGGCCTTACATCTGTGGATGGCAATCACGACCAAGGTGGCTCAGAGCTCACTGCAGTCACTCAGAGGAACGTCCAGCCTTGAAAAATCGATGGATAACTTTTTCGCCAACATGTGGAAGAGACACATCTATCTGTGGGAAGTGAACACACAATAATTCACCAACACCACTTGCACATTGCAGGAACTCGGCTGGGAGTTATTCCCACATCCCCCATACAGGTCAGACCTCACTTTGGAGTGATTTCTAAAAGATTGGGCCGGCCTCCGAGTGCCGCAGTGGTAAAGTGCTCGCCCTATCATCCGGAGATATAATCGCTGGTTCGATTCCCGGGTGGTGATGTAACCTCTCGCAGCCGGAGGTCTAGAGAGAGCTGATTGGCTGAGCTTTCTCAGAGGGGAGGGATGAGAGGTACTTAGTAGTGATGCGCGGGTCGGGTATTTTTCCAACCCGCGGGTCCCGCTTTTATGAAATTATTTGGCCCGCCCCAGCCC
>JAOVVA010000026.1:7319591-7341424 GCA_028565275.1 Leiocassis micropogon
AATGTAGAAAGAAATAAAAATCAGGAACGATCATGGAGTTAGAAAGTGACCCCAAACTTTTGAACGGTAGTGTATGTATAAATTATTTAAAGTTTTTCAACAATTTGTGACATCTTAGCTCAGGTTGTTTGGGGCTCCCCCAGTGTTTCAGCATCTTATAATCAGAGTCCTCTGCCCACATGCTGTGTATGCCCCTGCCTATTTAGATAACATAATCATAATGTAATGATTGGCATGAGCATCTGCAACACCTCAGAGCTGTTCTGAGATCACAGAGGCAGATGGGGCTCATGGCAAACCCGAATGAGCTGTGCAATTGGGCGGTAAGGTGTATGGGTTTTTCTTGGGGCAAAGACAGGTGGATGTTCGAATTGACAAGACTGCAGCAATTGCAACCTTTTCCAAGGCCATCCTTGGTAAAAAAAAAAAGAAAAAAAGGGGGGGTGAGGCAGTTCCTGGTGCTGACTGGCTATTATAAGAGCTCAGTGAGGTAAAAGGAGACTAAACCATTAAGTGATTTAAAAACAAACAATGAGATCTTAAATTAAATTCTGTATCGAACTTGGAGCCATTGAAGAGACATTAAAATAGGGGAAATTTAGTTATGATTACGTGTGCCTGTCAACAGCCTAGCAACAGCATTTTGGACCAGCTGGAGACAAGAAAGGGACAACTGACCGATTCCTGTGTATAATGCATTGCAGTATGAGATAAAATACAGGTTGAGAGGTAATAAAAGTATGGATCACATTCTTGCAGTGTTTCTCATAGGATAAAAAGGGTTTGACCCTAGCCAAAACTATCAACTGGAACCAATTGAATCAATAGATCCAAAAATCCCAATCCCAATTTTGTTATCATAAATGAAAAAAGAAAATCAAGGACATCTATGCTTTTACTATCCTCCAAGCAGGCCAGAAGGGACTTTGTGGAAGTCTTAAAATAAAATCTTGCTTCAGAGGCAAATACATTTGTATATCATCTGCAAAATATTTATTTACAATGGATCCTAGAGGAAGCATATACAGAGAAAAGAGAATGGGACAAAGAATTGGCCCTTGAGGTATACCACAGTTTAGAGGAGCTAGGGAAAATGAGAGTTCACCAAGCCTGATTGGAAAGGATCTGTTTGTTAAATAGGATTTAACCTCACCCAAATATCACAACACATTTCAAGTCACAAATAAGAATACTGTGATCTTTAGAGGTAGATTAGATCTACGAGCCACAGAGCGAAATGTTAATAAATTATACTTTAGAACTTATAACACATTAAACATTAGAACATTGCACATTTGTACACACATTGCAACATTTGCACACATATTGCATATTGCACACTTGCACTCACGATGCTCATTTGCACACTTCTGGACATTTTCCATTCATTCCACTTCTTATTTGCATTTAAATTTAAATTTATTTTGTCTTATACAGAAAAGTTTTATATTTCTTATATATTTTTGAAAATTTTTATATTTTGGTCTAACTTCTTATAGTTAAACTATTTATTTATTTCTTGCTTCTTTTTCTATTTTTCTCTTATTTCTTGTCAATTGTTTTGTTTTTAAAAATTTTAAGGTCACAGGCGGTCATATAAGCATTTCACTACATATACTGTGTATGACTGTGTATGTGACAAATAAAATTTGAATTTGAATTTTAAAAGTGTTGTTTCTTTGCTGTGATTTGCTTTAGATTGAAATATCTAAAAATGTCATTCTTACTAAGAAAAGTCTGCAGCTGAAGGAGAACAACTTTCCAAAACTTTTGAGAAAAATGTCAATTTAGAAATAGGTCTATAATTTGAGAGAACTGTGAAGTCCAGATTTGGCTGCTTTAGAAGAGGCTGCATTACAGCATGTTTAAAAATCAACTGGCACTCTTGTTTCTAGGCAACGATTAATGATGGCCAGGATACATTTTTTGCCACCTTTAAATCTACCTTGTTTCAACAGGTCTGACAGGTCTTTTTTTTACCTTTAAATCCAACTTGTCAGTGTTATACCAGCAGTAGCCACAGTATTTTGATGCTTTTAAATCCAATTTGCAGTGGAATATGACATCTAACAGAACATTTCTTATTCCGTGACTGTGTATTCCCTATGACACACCTTCCCTTCACTCCACTTCTCCTTTATACACTGTTCCAAACCCCATTCCAACTGTAAGTAGATAATTTTTTATATTGTATTTGGACACACCTCCTCCTCAAGTATTTTTTTATATAAATAAATAAATACACAGATATATATATATACAGATTTTCTTAAGAACTACAAGTTATAAAACATTCAATACAACAAAAAATACCCCAAAATATAAATTGAGAACAGAGAAAGGTGGCTTGCTTGTGTTAAATGTGGACTTATGTAAATGGTATTTAGCAAGTAGCATAACCAGGTTGTTCTTCTTTTGGTCACCACAGTGGATCATGTCTCCATCTAACTCTGTTTACCACATCTTCCTTTATCACTCCAACCTCCGCCTTGTGTGCACAAGACCAGTAAAGGTGGCCGATATCCTGTCCTTAAATACAAAAAAACAGTGTGTGTGTGTGTGTGTGTGTGTATATCAATGTCCTGCAAGTCTTTTAATGAATGTCTTTAAAAATCGGCACTTGCATTTACATCATTTCCGACCATCATGCAGATTCAGAAGTTCAGAACTTGTAATTTCCGACTTCCGACCTGGGATTCCTCTTGGACACAAAGTTCCTCCAAGGCTTTTCAAATACTGTACAAGTACGCTGAGCTCAGCACAGCTATGCAGCGCAACAGAAATAAAACACGAAACACATTAAATGAATTACGCTGTATAACCCAGAATTATACTGATTGACAAAAAAACATATTCGTTTTTAAAATCTACAATATTGAGTACGCACTTTGATGTTTTACTGGAATAATATACACCGCGCTAATCAGTGTTAGCTAACTAGCGTTGCGCTAACAAAAGAATAACATAGAGGCTCGAATGCACCGAGGTTGAAAATTACGTATATTGTAAAGTCCGACCTCCCCGTTCCAAGATTGTTTAAAGCAAGGTAGCATTTGTTTACTGTTAATGTTTTTACCCGCCATGTTGATTTGAAGTTGCTAAACTAGTGGGGAAGAGAGCACCAATGAAATAAATAAGTCGCATAAAATGTATCCAGAGTTGTTTTTTAAGAGGTCAGAAAATGTAAACAACATTGGTCTCATATTGATGACGTAGACGGCGTTGCCCCTGCGTTGCTATGTGGGTAGCCCCGTTGAGTGAACGGCCTGGTTACCTAAACGCGCACTCTAAAGTTGAATGTTTATTTTTCTTAAAAATGTGATTAATTGTGCTTGAAACTACTGCGAAACCGGTTTCATTGTTACGGGAATTAACACTAAATTGGATATTGTATTCATTGTTCATGTTTTCGACCGTTTCCCGTTTAAGCGTGCAGCTAGTTTCCCTAGCCGCATTGCTTTAGGCCTTACCCGCTTTCTTTTCTTTATATATTTTGTGGATTTCACATCGAAGCGCCTCTGGAGCAGATAATCTTGTGTGATTTTTGATTCTTTGGACTGCGTTGCTTTTTTTCTTTCCATCATTTGGACTCCTTTGGGAAATATCTGCGTTTGTAAACTCGTTGTTGAGCGTGGACGCTGCGCGCTGGCGCGAGACGCTTGCTCGGGCTCTCTCTCACACGGACGCTGTAACGAACACTGACCTCCATAACCCGACACCGGACCCTTATTTCTCGTTGTAATATCTTGAATTCCGGACTAATTGTAGTGTTTGGTAATTCTTAACAGCCTCTGGATCCATCATGCTACCCTGCGGGTTTTCTTGAGCTGCTAATTCCGCTTCTGTTGTTGGGCTGTGGGCTGAATGGGGTTTGTTAGGCCTGAGCTTAGAGAGGAAAGGGAGTGAATAGCTGATTTGTGTTTTAGAGTAGATAATCTGATCTGACAGGAAAGCGTGTGTGTAAAAAAAAAAAAAAGTGAAAAATGTCTTGTGTTCATTATAAGTTTTCCTCTAAACTTAACTACGACACGGTGACTTTCGACGGGCTGCACATCACCGTGAGCGAGCTGAAGCGCCAGATCATGGGGCGGGAGAAGCTGAAAGCCGCCGATTGCGACCTCCAAATCACTAACGCACAGACTAAAGAAGGTAAGAGCTGTTCGACACAACAGTCGAACACGTTCATCTCTCTGTACTGTTTCTTCAGATATACACACTAACGATTGCCATGGCAGAATCAGATTCGGTTTAGCTGGCCGATATATACATCAAACACGAGCCGGTTTGTTCCTGTTACTCTGGGTCTGTGCCACTTTGTTTCCCAATTACAGGGGGTTTTTTTTATTCGTTTTTAGTCTACACACTCGTAAAATGAATAGCTAACACAGTGCGAGATATTTGCTGAATTTGGCAAACAAAAGTACTTTGAGTTATAACAACTGACCCTTCTTTTAATAGAAGTTAAACAGAAGGTTAAGCTTTTTCAGTATAAAGCAACAACATGCACCATATACTAGCCATGTGCACCAGGGTGAGTCCATGATTATATAACTGTAGAAAACATCACACTGTAATGAGCACAGTTGATTGTTAAACCTTTTTTTCCGATAATGTTCCAATACTTGCTCTTGAGAATCCCAGAAAACTGTAAGTGTCAAATTTCTAGCTGATGGTTGACATTTAAACCGAAATTACAAATTAACTGATGGTAACGCGTTCACACCTGCACAGTGGTTGGGGAGACAGTAGCCTTGAACAGTAGTGCTGATAAGCCAGCAGAAGTTTAAATTTAACCTGAGTAATAATTTTTAACTCACCCATACATTGTGTGTGTGGGGCCAGATGGGCTGGTTCAAGTGTTTCAGATACTGGGATTGTCTGAGATTTTAATGCACATCAGTTTTTAGAATGGTCCAAAAAAGAAATTAGCAAAAAAAAAGAAACTCTTCTCTGCAAGAGGATCTGACTGGATGATCATGAGTGACTTGAACTGATGAAAAAGCAGTGGGCCATATGTGAGACTTGTATATTGCTACACATAAAATTTTCTTTGCATATCCTAGCATGTTAGGGAACCATAATCGAGAGCCCTTGGAGCTCAGGGTTAAGGGCCTTGCTCGAGGGCTAAACAGTGGCAGCTTGGTGGTATTGAGGCCTTTTACAGCTGATCTGTAACCTAGAGCCTTTACTCGCAAGATACCACCGCCCTCTAAAAGGATACAGTAACTTAATTATTAGTGTTTACATTTTTCTGACTCTGATGTTTGATGTAATCGTGTGTATCCTCCTTCCACGTGGTTCTCAAATTGGATAATCGCTCAAAGGTGGACAGGTGTTCTTATCAAATGGTCAGTGAGAGCACAGGGGTTTCTCTGCTGCTGCAAATCTTTGTGATAATACTGGAGATGTGTCAGCGTAATATATTTTTTTATTTATTTGAGCTCTAGAGCCAAGGTATTTAAAACAAGTTTCAGTGTTATTTCGGCGTTGGCATGTCTGATTAGTAGACGCAACGCGACACTCTGATAATCTCAGAAAGTGATGTCTGATCAATCGATTGACCTGCATTGTTCATAAATTCATTATAGTTTGTGTTTTAGCTCTGCTGGGATTATGTTCTTGTTTGATCTTGTCCAGTTTTATTAACTATTCTTTGTTTTTGTCTTTTTCCCCCAGAATACACTGACGATGGTGCTCTAATACCCAAAAACTCATCTGTCATCATCAGACGAATACCGATCGGTGGTGTGAAGGCTGCCAGCAAAACGTTTCTCATGTAAGTCACCAATTTTATTTTAATATCCTCAATCCACAACTAAGGTTGTGCGTTGGGGCTACATCTTGTGGTAGTGTGTGGTTTTTAACTGTCTTGTTTATAGGCTGATATGAATTTCTTCACTTTCATTTCATTCATGTTGGTTCAATCTATATCCGCTGCAGGAGAGGACAGGAATTAGCCAGGGATTAATAAACAACCTTGTGGCTGCCTTTATTTCATTCTTTGGTGTTCATGTACACATGTGAATATGCCTATAGCTCCAGATGGGGTGATGTGTTATAGAACACAGAAAGATCTACTGCAGAATCGAACTCATTGCTTATGTGTGTCCTTATGTTGTAAAGTGCCTGTATTGATTATCCGTGTGTTTGTGTTACAGTGATCGATCTGAACCATCAATTGGATCTTCAAAAGCCGTATGTAACACCAGCTCATTTATTCTAATCTTTCACACACGCACTCCACACCATTTTCCTCACACACCCACAGTTCTTCCATGTCATGTCTTGTGCTGAGACTGGTAATTACATTGATCCATGTGTATCAAGGTGTGTGTGTGAGCGCTTGTTGCTGCACTGTATCACACACTGAACACACTTTTGGGGTATACTGTACAGTTTGATGTACTGTCTGATCACACTGATCTTTATAAGATCTTAAATTCTGTCTGTTGTACTTTGTACATTGTGTTTTTCTGTTTTATGAATAATAAAAAGAGAGCCATTTATTTATTTTTTATTATTATTTATTTGTTTTATTTTTAACAGTTAACCAAACAGCTTCAATGTCTGTTCAAATATTTTATGGTAATTGTCATAAAAGCTTAATAATATACAGGGTGTCCACAAAGTCTTAATGCATAGGGAAAATTAAGACTTTTTAGAAAAAAGTGTAACTACTCTTTTTTTTTTTTTCTTTCTTTTTTTTTCTTGTACAATTGCCATTTCTTTGTACATATACATAATCGTCTCCTCTCCCCCCTCTTTCTCTCTCTCTCTCTCTCTCTCTCTCTCTCTCTCACATGATGAACTCACCTTAATGCATCCAGTGTTGTGCCTGTAATTGTTTAATTAGATTAATTGCTTCTAGACTTTTGGGACACCCTGTTCCTGTATAATTAATATTATTGCTTAGGTGAATTGTCACTAATCTATAGAACCAAGTATCCGACTTCTCCTTAATAAGTATATTTAATAATGCACTTTATGAAACGCTTGTGTTTATGCACATTTTTTCAATGTTTGTGTAAACGTTATGGTGTGGAAAGAGTTGATGTGATCAACAGGGATTCTGTGGAATAAATGATGACGGAACGAGTGTGTGTTCCTGTCTGTCCATGACTGCGTCCTCAGTTACCATCCTTATAAGTTCCACTTCCAAAAAGATGTGTGAGTTTTTGGGTTTTGATCAGCTTTCTAGTGTCATCTCAATACGAACAGAAATGTTCGGTAAACGTAACCATGCAGGCTACCGGGATAGCAAAATCCTCAGTGTTGAATTAACAACCAGAGTGCTAAATTAACACGCTGCTTTTATAAAGGTTCAGTTGGTCTTAATCCAACACTGGGGATTTATAAACCTTCTACTCTGTGAGATTTAGTCACAGAAATGTGGAAAATTAAAGTACATCTCTCAACATGTTTACACAAATAAGAATTAAATTAAAGCTGCATTGCCCAATTTTAGATGTGCCTCTGTTTTTCTTTTTTTCCTCTGATGATTGACACATGATTTACCATTTCCAATCTTATTGTTGGTGTGTTAGCTATACAGTTCACCCCCCCCCCTTTTTTTTTCTAAATGGCAGTCTCTTGTATATAGAAGCAGAAAGCTAGTGCTATTGTTTGTAAGTAGCACAGTGTCAGTATCCCCATTCCCAAATTTATCATCGGTTATCACACCCCTTAAATTTATTCATTATAGGAACTTGAATCTCAAAAAAATATATATAAAAATAGACACATCTAGTCCAGGTTATGAAAAAACAGCATGTATAACAAGGAACAGGGTTGAGTCATTAACAAACACCTGGCTGTGCTACTTATCCTGTGAACTAGTTTGTTTTTTAACCCCAAACCCAGAAAGGCAGCTGCCAGCATGTTATTTTTAATGTCTTGTTTGGCATTTACCTGGCTACCTCTAAGCCACCACAATTTAATTAGTTTTTTTTTTCTTCAAATTTGTAGAAAACAATTTGATTTCCCCCAAATTCACCATCATATTAGCCAATACTCCAATAATATGAAACTGAATCAAAATTATCAGGTGTAATTTTCTAAAGGAAAACCATTGGGTACTTTAACTGGTCGATGAAAGCTGTATTTATATGGTTATAGCTTTAGCCAATCTACAAAGAACATAAAGACTGTGGGAGGGAGGAATTGCATACATTTTTAGTTGCATCATAGGAAGGGAGAGGCAGCATGAAACTACTATTTCCTGAACTGTTTGAGCGCTACAATGCTTGTACTTTTTTTAATGGAATGCCATTAATGAATGACTGACTGTGAGAATAAATGACCAACTAACTGACACATTCATAAAGTGAAACAACTAAGCATATGTTAAGACCAGTAAGTTGCCAGTGTGTTTGTTCTAATAAAGAATTTAAGGTATGCCATGCTTAAGTTGCATACAAAACATTGCATGCATCAAGTGTGAGCTTTATTCATTTTAGAAAACATCAAGTAGCTTGATTTCAGTACTTAAGCTGTGAATGTGAGAGCACTGGTGCCCAGCTGATTGTTACAAAACTTAACATTCAATTATAAAATTTTATGAAGCTGTTAATTTTTCATGAGAGCACTTTACCTAAAATTTATAGGTAAGTCAGGTTAGTCACTTTAGCAACACTCAGCGGATCTTTAAGTATGATCAACCTAAACAACAACTTAATGGGATAAAAGAAAATGTGTCATTAAGATCACATTTATTTCAAAGTAGCCTGAATAGAGCTTAAAAGTTGGGGTTCAGACTTTCCCAAAAAGAGATTCTTCTGCTTCGAAATGTTCTTTGTTGTATCATTTGGCAAGAGATCTAAATCGGTCCATTTGTGTTTTTAGATTTTTGTGTTTTTAGAACAGCACAATAGATGCAAATGAAATTGTCAGTTACATTGGACATAAGGAGAAAACTAATTAGTTACTGGTGCCAACAGCTAGTTTGTGTAGTTTAAATAGCCGAGTTGCTCCTGTTATTTTATCAAAGTGTCTTTTCTAGTAAAAAAAAAACGTTTTTCTAAAAAATCACTAACCCAATGCATACCCTTACAATGCTCTCACGCATGCATTTTGTAAAGGAGATAATACGACTCTTGTGAGCTGCTGATATGTTAACATATTTATCATTTATTTTCCTTTGCTTATTTTAACCATGTTTTTGGAAGTTGGAATTCATTTTACAGTATTTATTGGTAATTCTTTAGCTGCTCTTGATATAATAATCACCTGTGAGATGGATAAGTATGCCCTATTACTGTGTACAGTAGTATGTACATAAAGCATTGTTTTGATCTTATTGCCATCATGACGTTTTTTTAATCATTTTTTTTCTCCCAATGCTGGATTGAGCTGTGCTTGTTTCCATGGTAACTGTACCTGGTGTTTTTTTTTTTGTGTGTGCGTGTGTATAATGACACTTGTTAGTCATGTACTGTATGTGTAAATGTAGTTGGTTTTTTTCTTCTTTTTTTAAACAAATATTTATTCTAATTTAAATGTTTTGATTCTTTGTCATGCCCAAATTATTTTTTTTAATATCTACCTAATTTGCTACGCTTGAACAGAATTACTAACCATGAAAATCTTATCCAGTTTTTTAAAAAATGATTATTTAATCGTTCCAGTTTGCAACGATGTCTCGTCAGTGCTTATGGTGCCACTCATTTTTATTTATTAATTTTTTCCATTTCTGACTAAAGTGCTTGTTATTTGTATGATGCTGAACATCACTGAGCTTTGTCAATAAAATCCCTGCGTTCTGAATTGTTATATCGTAATTCATACAGCCTCGTGTTTTCACTTTTGTCCCGAAGTCACGCCAAATGAAGATCTTTTATGGTAAAATCAGCTGTGAGATATTAACATTTTCAGCATGTTTTGACGGAAGACATGACGCTAAGTCAACCAGAGAGGACAAACGCTTCTTTCTTAAATGGGTTTAAAAGAGGTCTATGTGTGTCCGTGTGTGTCTGTGTATAAAATCTATGTTTCCTGTAGATTATTTTAATACGTTGTGACTCGGGTGGACCCCTTTCACTGTTTGATGTCATTGCAATATAATATCTTGTCCAATATTTTGTTTTTCCATAAACAGATTGATGATTCTCCCTCCATTTCTCTGGCCCAGCTCTCTAAGGTACATTTAATTTGATTAATTGTGTGTAAAAGTAGTGCATGTCGATATAGCTTTTTTTTTAATTTTTTTTTTATCTTATTATTCTTTCTGGCAGGGAAACAGATGTACAAATTTAAAAAAAAAAATGTTGCATTTCCCCTTTGGAAAATTCTTATAAAATATTAATGGTAGTAAAGGTTTGTCTTGAGGTAAAGTGTTTGTCATGTCCTAAATTACTTTTCTTTAAATTTGCTTCATATTTAAAATAGTTGCAGTAGTTCTGATGTGTGTTGAATATAGTGATACTTATACATTAACTATCATTACATGATCAATATCATGATCAGCAAAATGCAGTTTGGGTTGCTGCAGAAATCGCAGGGTTATTCCATAAGGTGTTTGTGGCATCACTGACTTTTCTGCATGTGTGTTTGATGTATTGGATGTCTAACCATCAATAGTTAGGTTTTTCTATTAGTATTATTATTTCTGGAGGGTTCAGATCAATCATGTTGAGGGTGATCTAACTGGTGTTTTATAGTTTAAAGGGAAAGTTTGGATTTTTTTTTTTTTTGTCAAGTCAAATCAGAATTGAGGTGCAAATAAGTACATTCCAATACGTCTTGGTCGTTATCCTGTTGGTTAGTTTTCCTGCCCTGCACACTGACCATGAAGTTTGTTACCCAGGAAATGAGCACAGTGTAAGTAATCAGGGTGAAATTCCACAAGGAAAACTTAGAACACCCAAGACTGATTGTAATGTACTTGCATGCATCTCAATTTCTGACTTTAAAGTTGATGAAGTGAAATCCCTTTAAAGATGTTTTTCTGCTCATCTTTAGTGTGATGGGAAATTTCCCAGTGTTTAACATCATAAGTCTACTATGATTTTAAATATTTGTAGGTTTTGTACAGATATTTATGTTTGTAGGAAGCTCTGCAAGAAACAAGTCCTCTTAATGTTAGCGCAACTTTAAACAGTCGAAAAGAGCTTACAGCTTGTCATATGGGAGAGATGCCACAGAAGCTGTTTTCAAGTTTTTCCTATGTTGAAATGTTAAAGGAACAGCCGAAGAACTGACGCTGGAGACTCCTTCCAAAACTGAAATAAACATTTGCTTACAGGAAACTTTATATCAATGATTTAAGCACGTTATTATAAACCTGTGATTTGACTTACAGCTGGACTTGAATAGTTAGATAACCAGCGCTTTCGTTCTGTCCAGAAAGAGTTTGATTCTTGTTTTGCAAATTGGAACAAACAGTTTGTATGCGGAAGGATTGAAGATGGTCGTAAAAACTAGTGTGTACTTCCGACACCGCGCTCCTCGTCGCACACCTCCAGACTTTCTGGTCATGTGGTCTTATCGAGATTTAACAAACTAAATGAGCAGAGAAACGAATTTCACAAAAACGCAAACAAGCTTTAGCAAGAATTAAACTTGACTATTATGAATTCCACTCAGTATACCCTGTAACGGTGACTGATATAAAGTGTGTGAGCCATGAGAATGCTGTAAAGTGAGTGCTCTCGGTCTTGCTTTAGCACTGTGGCAGGGAGTGCACAGAAAGCCTTTCATTCTTTATCATCTATCAAAGGCTGAATTTTATTTATCTATTTTTATCATATTTTTTTTTAAAGAGACATGGACTGTTTAACTATGAAAAGATTCTCTCATCCAGACTTTATCATGACACCAACCATAAAGTAATTTTTTTCCCCTCAATATGATAATTTCATGTTTTGTGCATATACACAACGTGTGTGCTAGTTCTTAATAATCAGCTTTTTGATTTTGCCTAAAATGTTTTCTTGTACAAATTCATATCATTATTCCTTCTCTAAATCTATTTATTTCACTTGAGGGATCCTTAGCTTTGTGTCATCACCCCTAGCAAACCACAATGCTTTTAGCTTTTTTTTTTTTTTTTTTTAAATGGCTGCTAAAATTGAAATATTATGCTAGCTAATGAGTCCCACTCCCTGCCTGTCAGGTAATGTTACCTTAGCTAGCTACATGAGAATAATATCTGTCTGGTAATGTGCTGATAAATAATATCTATCTAGTAATGTAATAATAAATGATATCTATCTGGTAATGTAACCCAAACAAAAATAAGCAACTTCCCTCTGGGATTAATAAAGTTCTTTGAATCTTGAATCTTTGTAAAAATAAGGGTTGAGATCAGAAATGTTGTTCAGACTCATGTTTCCTTCAGCAAGTAATTTAAGCTCCAAATTCTAGTTCACTTCCTTAAGATTGTATTACAGAATTTTCTGGAGTAAAGTATAGACTTTACATCATTAGCGCTACCTGTGTGTTCCATATAATTTATTTTAATGTAAAACAGTAATGTGAATGTTTAACAGCTTAAAAACAAAGTGGGTAAACTGCGTCAAGCTGAACTTTGCATATGTCTTTTTAGATTCTGGAAAGTGTGAGATAAGATATTGTGTAAATGAAATGTTTTAAAGTAAAAATGGTAAATATTTTACCATTCGCGACACCCTGTACTCCCTGTCAGAGATTTCACCAGAGTTTTAAAAAGCAAATAAAGCAACAGGGCAGCTTATCTTTACAGCATGAAGGATCTCCTGGCCCTCATTAACTTGTTCAAATCGCATTTTTAATCTGTCATCATTTGAAAACGTTATTGCCTGTTGAACAGACGGCGAATCTCGCAGAAGCAAACGCCTCGGAGGAAGACAAAATCAAAGCAATGATGTCACAGTCCAACCATGATTACGACCCCATTCAGTAAGTATTAGTCATTATTTTTTTTGTTTTTTTCCCAAAAAAAATTTGAGAGAGAATTCTTTTATCACTCTTTAATATTTTGATGGTCTCAGTAAATAAAAAAACCTCCTCTATTCCTTCCTTCTTGCTTTCATCCTAGCACCACATACATAATTTTCTAACCTATAGTGTTTTAGTTAAACTTATTATTTTACAGGATTCTTTTTTTTTTAAACTTGAGATTTTTTTTTTCTCTCCTCAGTTACACAAAGAAGCTTGTGGGACCCCCGCCTCCGAATTACACCTGCTTTCGCTGTGGGAAAAGTGGACACTACATCCGAAACTGCCCAACCAATGGGGTAACTGGGTTTTCATTAACTTTAATCAAAATGAACAATAATTGTACTTTGCCACCTTTTATACTGCTATTTGTCATTTTATTTACCTAACACTTTAAAAAAACAAAAAACACCCAAGTAGTTTTGTGGTTTAAGACGGCAAATACAATTGTACAACGGTGAGTCAAAAATGATCCACACTCTGGCTGGAGATGTTATTTTAACTAACGTTAAGAAAAACAGTTCTTCGACAATTTTTCAACATAATCGCCTTAATTTTCAACACACTGTCCATCTGTCAACAAGCTTTCGTATTTCCTCATTAAAATTATTCATAGCCCGAGCAATGAATGCACTGTTCTCTTCATCAGAACTGAATCATCGTAGGGCTGCTTTCAGGGGACCAAACAGGTGAGAGTCTGATGGAGCAAGATCAGTACTATAGGGAGGATGCTTTAACACCTCAAACAATGTTTTTGCAGAGTGTTGACAGTGTGGGCAAAAGTGTGCAGACGTGCGTTGTCTTGAAATATCACAATGTGTTTGGGAAGCAGTGCTCTGCGTTTAATCCAAAGTTTAGGCTTCAGCTCTTCAATAAGCATCTCATTTTAACGAGCACTGTTGATTGTTGGAACATTAAAAATGTGGCCCCTGGTGTATACTTTTTCTTAAAAATCCCAGAAAACTGTAAGCATCAATTTTACAGCTTTTTAACTTTTTCTTGGTTGGCGATATTGGATATTTCCATTCCTTATTCTGCTGTTTACTCTCAGGCTCGTAGTGATGAATCCCTGTTAAGAAACTTCTGCCGTCCTTAGAGTATCGGTCCAAATTTTGTTTTCAGACATCTAAATGCTTGTAACCTTTTTCTGTTCACGTTGATGCTCTTTAATAAGATAATGTCTCCAGATACACCCTCAGACCAAAAAAAAAAACAAAAAAAACTAGTCACTGTCCGCTGCTCGTCTTTCAGGCAGATCATATGCAGGGCATCCTTTTTTGCTCGCACTGCAACTACAAATGAACCGGAGTGCGGATAATTTTTGACTGACCCTCGTAACGTTAAGAAGTTGTTCTTTTAATCCTAATTGGACCCGACTGATGTGTTAGCAGGATAAAAGTTTTGAGGCACCTCAGCGGATTAAAAAGAGCACGGGGATTCCTCGCAGCTTCATGATGGAAGTGGATGATCCAAATATTAAAGGTGCCATGCTGACCAACACGGGCACTTACGCCATTCCCACCATTGACGCGTAAGCACACACCTTCTAAACAGTAACACGTAGATTTGTGTAGGCAACCGCTGATTGTTGGTTACACAGTATGTTTTGTGGCACAATTTTATGCTGTCTGAACTGCCTTGCGATTTAGTGATCAGCAGATTCTAGTCCATAGTGTTCCTCCTCTAATGCCTAGTCTTAGGTTATTTGTAATTGTGTTCAGTTTGCACTCACAATCTTTGTGGTCTAACAGTGAAGCTTATGCAATTGGGAAAAAGGAAAAGCCACCCTTCGTCCCTCAGGAACAGTCTTCTTCCTCTGATGATGAAGATCCCGTTCCAGACGAGCTGCTCTGTCTGATATGTAAAGACCTCATGACTGATGCCGTTGTGATTCCCTGCTGCGGAAACAGCTACTGCGATGACTGTGAGTCAGAGCAATCACGAATCGCTTCTTATTTGTCTCACTGTGTTGCACTGCTTTAAGCTATGTTAGGATTTTACTTCATCCTTGTAATTTCTGTAAGAAAAAAAAAAGTTTTTACTGAGCAATTGTGTATTCAGTGTTGTTTACACAACAGCATGTGGGGGAGTATTACCGTATTCATGTTGTAGAAGTTTTATTTTATACACACCAAGTAATCTCTAATTGAGTAGTATTTAAATGTTCACTCTCCCTGCAGGTATAAGAACAGATTTGTTGGAGTCAGAGGAACACATTTGTCCCACTTGCAACCAGTCAGAAGTTTCTCCTGATGCTCTAATTGCCAACAAATTTCTACGTCAAGTAAGCACATGTACAAGATGTGGTTCAGAAACAGAGCTTAGCATGTTCAGTATCGAATTAACTCTTGTAACCTTGTTGTGTAACATATCTATCTTTGTGAAGTTTAGACTTCTACTTACAAGTTTAATGTAATTGTTCAGGCTGTGAACAACTTCAGGAACGAAACGGGCTACACCAAGCGAATTCGCAAAACTGCCGTTCAGAGTTCTGCTCCCGCCTCCCAGCCTAATCCCCGGGTCCAGCGCCCTGTTCAGACACTCAAACTTCTAAATTCCCGCAAGCAGGATCCACTACGCGCCAACACACCACCTCAGAACCCACCTGCTGCTGTAGCTCCACCCCCTGCTGTCACACCACCTACTGCTATCACTCAACAGTCCACGGCAACGACCCCCGAGGTTGATGCTCCATCCGTGGCTAGTAACAGTAGTGCCGCCCCCACAGTGGCTCCTTCTCCTCCACAGCAGCCCAAGCAGGACGATGCTGTCATGCCTGTCAAGTAAGCAATAATTCAGCTTTATTTTACTTAAATCTTTGCTTAATAGTTGTAATAAAGTTTAGTGCATTCAGATTATTATTATTAGGATTGTTCTACAATATCCTTATATAGCATTATTCCTTTATATTCTATTATTATTATTCTATTATTATTATATATTTATATTATATACTTATTATTGTTTGATTTTGCCTACGTTGATATGAATAACAACAAAAATAATTAAATGATGATGGCTTCAATTTAATTGCTTTCTGGATATTTCATACATAGCGTTTTTCTTTTCTCCCCCACAACAGAGAGCCAGAAACACAGCCGACATCTGCCATTTTACCCGACAGCCTGCTTCCTACTCCAGTTATTCCAAAAGTATTGCATATGTTCACTTCTTCACAGTCTGACATTTAAAAGTGAATGTCGCTTTGTATGTACATCAGTGATATTCTGTTGTTGTTTATTTTCCTTAGGGGCACCATGTTCCTGTCATCAGCCAGCCACATGTGCACACACTTCCTCTCCCCATTCCCAGATCAGGTGCGGCTTTGTACATCTATACACACATGACCACACGGTCATAGCTTCTGTCAGGGTCTGATTAGTACATTTGTTTGGCTGCTAGTCAGATGGCAATTCTGATAAACTCTAATAATCTCTGTATGTATTGAGAATCTAAATACTTCTGTCCGTTTGTAAGTCTGAACATTTTTATTCTTAGGACCACCACCGAGACATAGTGGCCCAAGACTGACATTACCTCGGCCTGCATGGGATCAGTGAGTAGCAGCATGTTACAGCAGTTTTTGCTTACAATTTTTTTTTTTATTGGTAAAAGGTTAAATATTTTGTAAGTCGCTCTGGATAAGATTGTCTGTCAAATGCCTAAATGTAAATATTTTCGGATAAATGTTTTGTGAAAATGAAAAAAATATATAGAAAATGTTTGATGTAATTCCAGCTAATAAAAATACTTTTATATACAAAAAAAAGTTACTAAAGCCATTTGAACAAATTTTGCCGTTTAGAAACATTCACACATTTGAAAAGGCAAAAAAAAAAAAAAGAGAGAGAGAATGACACTTTGCCAGTATGAATGTGCCGGAACTGTAGAAAATGCGTTGTTTTGTTTTTAGCCTCTTTTCAGTTGTGCCTTCTCCGTGATCTGACGAATCTATGAACGTTAATAATAATGTACAGTGGAACCTCAGTTCACGAACGTAATTCATTATCAAGTTCTGTTCTTAACCCGATTTTTGGTCGTAGACCGATTCAGGGTTTTTTTTTTCTATAGGAATACATGTAAATGGAATGAATCGGTTCCCGATTACTATGGACGATATTTAACTTTGTGATATAAACAAAATAGAATAGTATGTAAAGCCCTAATTATGCAAAAAAATACAGCACTAAATATTTTTTTTAAACTAAGGAAGAGGGCAAACACTTAATTTTTACATGTACTGTTCATGCACCTTTCTTATGGAGACTTGATGATGTGAAGGAATGAAGGAGAGGAAGATTGGTGGGGAGGAGGTTAGTGTTTGGAAGGAGAGTCCCCTTACATTTTACATAATAACACTGGGTAATTGTTTCAGAGAGTTTTCTCTTTGTTTGTTTCTTGGCCTCTGGTTCGTATGTGACAGCCATCACTAAAAATGTATTTAGAGAGAGTTTTTTTTTTCTGTGCTGCACAATTATCCTAAAGTAAGATACCACATTATCGTTCACAAGGATGCCGGTTTCTGTGTCGTGTTCCGAGGAGGAGTTCATGAACAGGGACGAATTTTAGGCAAATTCTTTAGTCGCGAAGCGATTTGTTCGTACTGTGGGGCGTTCGTGAACCGAGGTTGTACTGTATCTCTTTAAATATATAGAATCTTAAACAATGGATGTTTATGAAATTAAATGCTGGTTTCCCCCACCCCAATGTGTCTCTTTACACATTTTTAGGTCCTCAGGCCGAGGCCGCCCCCTCCCTAATGATCGGCACCCAAGGGCACAGGTTCCACCGGTCCAACCTCCACCTGTCGCTCCGACCATTTATCCACCCTCTCTTTTCCCTCCCCCTCAGCACACTATAGCCCACCCACCTGGCATCGTGCCCCCACAGTACCCAATACCGTTCCCTCAGGGGCAACAACCTGCCCCCCCTTTCAACATTCCTCCCCCAGGTTTCCCTCCTGCCCCAACACCTGTACCCAACCCCTGGGCACCAACAGGTACTCCGCCCACACTCACAACCCCCCCAGTACCTCCAATACCATCAGCACATTTTCTGTCCAAGGAGGAGTTCTATAGACAACAACGTCGACTGAAGGAAGAGTATGTACACGTTCACTGTTTGTGACGCTACCTGAATTTATTAAACTACAAATGAACTGTCTTTAACTCTGAATATCCCATAGGATCTGCCTAATAATAATCTTAATAATAATCTTGCTAATGTTTCTGTCCTTGTGCTTTTTTTAATAACTTTCATCCTTATTGATTTACTATCAGGGAAAAGTCTAAACTTGAGGAGTTTACCAATGACTTTGCCAAAGAGTTGCTGGAATACAGAAAGATCCAGAAGGAGAGAAGACGGTCCTATTCCAGGTATGTTTTCTCCAAACTATTTTTTTTCCCTCAGCTGAGAATAATCTCAAGTGAAACACAACAATAAGTGATCTTTGTTTTCCCTACAGGTCAAAGTCTCCATATCGTTCCTCCTACAGTGGCTCTTCTTACTCTTACTCAAAGTCCAGATCACGTTCTCGTTCCTATTCACGCTCTTTATCACGATCCCGCTCCAGATCACGGTCCCGCTCACGTTCCCGATCCCGTTCTCGTTCCTACTCCCCATACTCCCGAAGAGGCAGAGGTCGTAGCCGGAGTTATCGTTCTAGATCTCGCACACCTCCATACCATCGTTCTCGAACTCGCTCTCCTTCCTATAGAGGGCGGGACGGCGGAGGAGTGAGTGGAGGCCATTATCGATCTCGCACTAGGTCACCAATATATAGGACTCACAGTCCTGGCAAGAAATTGCCTCCAGCTTCTCAGGTAGATGACCGCAAGTATGGAGGAAGGTACAGAGAGGTTCCTCCATATGATGCCAAAGCTTACTATGGCCGCGAGGTTGATCAGAGCGATCCCTATGAAAGGGAACGGTACCGAGAATGGGAGAGAGAGTACAGAGAGTGGTATGAGAAGTACTTCAAGAATTACGAAGGGACACAAGGTGGACAGATCAGAGGCCGTGCCCCTGGTGGCCGAGATACATATTCTCCAGAACGTTTTGCACCTCAGAGGCCAAGAGAAAACTCGCCGTATGGAAGGGGACGTCGGGAGGAGTATCCACCACACAGCATCCCACCAAGAAATCGTCCGTTGACGTATCAGGAAAGGTGCGCAGAAAAGTATGGCCACCTGCATGTCAACAATGTGGCAGTTGGAAAAGGAATAAACAAAGAAATCCTGAAACCCACCAAAGAGCGAGAACCAACCACAAGCACTGCTGTGGACTCAAAAGGTCTGAAACACAAGAAACATAGGAAAAAGAGAAAAGGGGAGGAGGGAGACGTCTTTAGTCATTCCGACTCTATGGACGAAATCAAGAAAGATGAACGGAAGGGAGACTCGATGCTGATGAATTCGAGTCGTGATGATGCCACACCCGTCAGGGATGAGCCCATGGATAACACCTCTGTGCCCTACAAGAGTGCTTCAGACAAGGAGAAAAAGGAGAAACCCAAAAGCAAGACTGAAAAACCGAAACGCAAGGCTGAGAGTGGTTCACAAAAGAAAGAACCTCTGCCAAAAAACACCAAGCCCACCAGAGAAAAGGAAGTAGACGCAGTACGTGAAAGGGTCGCTTCCACTGAACCACCCATTAAAAGGATCAAAGAAGATCCTTCTCAGAAGACCGATGTAGGCAAACAACAATTATCTGAGAAAGCCATGCTTCCTCGCAAATTGATGACGTCTAGACCGTTCAAGCAACACCAAGAGCAAAAAGCTGTCAAAGATGAACCTAAAGTTAAAAAAGAACTGGTCAAAGACTCGACTAAGGTTGAGAAACCTCCTGCCAAAGATGGAAAACTCAAGTTGGAAAAGCCCATCAAAACTGAAGAGAAACCTCTCAAAGCAAGTGAGATAAAGGTGGAGAAACGCAAGAGAAAAGAGGAGAAGCCTCTTGTGAAGGAGCCGGAGTTCACACAAAACAAATCTCCAAGGCTTGAAGTTGCCGAGATGGCCAACGTTTCGCCCAAGCCCAGCACAAAGGCGGAGAGCGAGAAGCCGATACCGAAGGACAAGCCTGCCATTCCTTCTCTGATGGACATTAAACCCGAACCTGTTAGAAAGATTAAACTCAATCGTGAGAGTGGAAAGCGGATTGTGAGTACTGAACAAATTTCTTCCGAGGAAACTGGTGCTGGGAAGAACAGACTAGACCAGAAGTCAAAGCTCAAGCTACGACGCCAGGTTCATGGCACGGACCGATCTGGGTCCACATTGGTCGATTACACCAGGTAAAGATGAAGCCATTCTTTAGAAGTTCTTAGAAGGTTTTATTGCAGTAAATCTAAGAGATGCAGTTTAATTTTTGTGTTTACTTAAGGTGGTATGTGCATCAAGAGGAACTGTGTCATGCCCTAGTAAGCAAAGCGTAAAGGGTCAAATTAGGCCAGTTTTTTAATTATATTATTATGGTTCTGTTTGACTGGAATGTAATGAAATTACCCCAGACAGCCTATAATATTGGGCTTAAAATCAATATACAGGGTGAAATTAAGGAACCAATGAATGTAAAGCTACATGTAGTTTATTACACCAATCAATCGTCCAGTGACCAACATCAGCCAGTTTTCAGCTTGATTAGCCATTAGAAAATTTTAATCCCGGGTGAGTCATATTTGAGCACTCGTACCGATCATGGGCACCCACAAGCTAACACAGATGGCGCTTGCGGTGCGAGCAGCAGTTCAAAATTATCCCCACTGGAGTTACTTGTCCCAAAGGCAGGAGATGATAGCCTTCGAACCTCCCTTATAGTTGTCTCCACATTTATTTGAGATTTGTTTATATGAGAGAAAAGTCCACTTTTTAGTATGTATATATAAAGTGAATTTTAAATTAAAATAAAGTTTGTAGGTGCAGTCATTTAAGGTTTTTGGAAATCTGAATGGGACGAGAGAATTGTAATCTGTGCATATTTGATTTATTTACCAACATAAGCTTAACATGTTCATCTTTTTGCAGTGTGTATTTTTACCATATGCAAATCAACACATTTCCACAACATTAGGGCTGCAACGATTATTTTAATAATCGATTAATCTGTCAAATATTTTTTCCGATTAATCGATGAATCAGATTTTTAAAAACAGAAAAGCATTAATTTGTGTGTGTTTGTGTGTGTGGGACAGTTTCAATGACCCGCACGCACGCGCGCACACAGCAGGCAAAGAGCAGAACCTTGAGCAGAGAGAGAAATGGAATTTTAACCTCTATAATGAGACTTGCTTTTTTTTTTTACACGCTCGCTGTACACACACGCATACAGACACAAAATAGTACGCGCACACGTTTTACGCACACACACGTGGTCACAGTGTTATAGTACACAGTACATGCGTGCACGGATGTTGATTATACCAGTAAGAGACGCGCACTAAGACCCAGCAGGGGAGACGACTACCTGATTACGGATTTCTCTGCCTCCACTATGTTTCTTTCCTCTACCTCCGCTCATTTTTTTTGTTTGTTTATTTTTGCTCCGCCCTGTCTATGAGGTGCCGAACTCTGCTAGCATCAGTGCGCGGGACCGAGTGTGTTCACTCTGCTCCGCGCTCAAGTTTTTTTTTTTAATAATTAAATGTCTCCGCGTCGCGTTGCATTTTTGTTGTTGCAGCCCTACACAACATATTCCCGTTGTTTCTGCCTTTATGTAAACTACACAACACCAACACAACATGTAGTCTGCAAAATTATTTACAAATAAAATACTTGTGATTAAAAAGAAATTATTTAAAAATAAATAAAGTGATTACATACTGTTGTGTTCGAAATAATGGCAGTGTGCTGAAAAAAGTGAGTAAAGCTCCATATCCATATAATAACTTTTAATTTAAATCACATAAATGCATTGGACACCCTGCA